>LPNX010248400.1:192956-382522 GCA_001517045.1 Pseudotsuga menziesii
ACCATAACCAAATTAAAATAATACATCTTATACAGTAATCATAACATATTAAAATAACATCAAAATCATACTATAACCCATGTATTTCAAACAGGAACAGGAATCGAATCCCGTGGGCATCCAAGCCCAGTTTCTTCTTTATTTAAATAAAATACAATTCATTACATTAATATCCAAAACATAGTCAAACACTATGGGGTATGGTTTTCATACACGTTAAGGCGATGTTATACATAATATGTATGCAGGAAACAATGTTTTAAACCACTACCACATTGTTAGGAAAACTACGATTTCTCTATAGCATGGCCTCGACCAACATATAAATACACAGAGTCCAGTTACAGACTAAATACAACAATGAATGGCATCGAGGGCATTTAAATCCTGGCCTCTACGAAACCAACGAATTCATAGTAATTAAAATAACCCACAATTGCTATGCACAACACTCACAGAAGTTACGACCATGCCAAAATAGAATTGCATAGTATGGTTTATTTAGAAAACTACCTTGTTAACAAATCCACCATTAAACTATCTAATAGAGGATAAGCAAGAAAAGAATTAAAACTAAGTTTTAGAAACAACTACTCTGCTAAACAAATCACCCCTACCCTATTCATTAAGTTATCTACATTAATAAAATAACACCAGGACTATCGTAGCCACGATGGGAAGGCTTGAAAGGAACAAAGTTCCTCAATAATAGAATAACTAGTATAAGTAACGTATAAATGCCATAATGGAAAGTAATGTAAATTAAGATGTACGATAGATGATAGATTACAATTTGTAGCCATCCTTATATATTGTGTGGACAACCATTAATGAAGGTCCATGTCCCTTAACCTAGTATTACATATCACTAGTTAATATTTAATGTATTTGTTATTATTGTTAAATTTCCTTCCCCTTAAGGGAAGCTTTGTCCTCAAAGATGTATCGATAGCAGTGTCTAATTTCCTTTGAATGATCGTCTTGGGATCCTTTCATTTTTGTATTTGCAACATTTGAGGAAATGAGCCAATACGAGTTACGGATTCCCCAGGTGAATTGTCGCATCATATCTGCTGTGGTCCATCCCATATCTATTTTTATCGGAGCTCTGAGATCATTTTGTGGGACGATTCCTCTCAATTGTTGCTTAGTATGTTGATATTTCCGTAAGTCCACATAAGTCTTCTGTGAATATCCATTTTGACCTTGTCGTTGGTCAAAACGATGAATATAATTAGGATGTATGTAAGGTGTAGGTGTTGTTTGTTCTTTTTTCTTTTGGACTACGGCAAGGACTGTCTTCACCTCCTCGATTTGATTTTTAGGTGCATTTTCCTGGATTTGTGCTTCTTGGTTATGTAGTTGTTTGTTATGATTATGAATCTTTTTTATTCTTTCATCTTGCAACATTTTTTCAATTTCTAACTCCTTGATTTGATTTTGTAGTTCCTGATTACGATTATTTAGAAGTTAGTTTTCTTCTTGCTTTTCCAGTATTTTTCCTTCGAGGTCTTCACCAGAGTGTTCCCTCTTACTACTGTTTTTCAATTTTTTGATCTTTGTAATCAACGTTTTGTTATGATTTCATAGTCGACAAGTCTCTTCGGTATTGCTTGACAATACCTTGTTGAATTTTGTCAATTCCAACTTATGTGTCTTCTTACTATTGTCATGTTGTTGTTGGATTCTTTCTTTTTGTTGTTGATGATGACGTAATTATGTTTCCTGATTTCCTAACTTTTCATGTACTTGCGCCAATTCATCTTCTTTGTCGATGACAAATTTGTTAAGACGACTAATTTCTTCTTCCAATTCGATCACCGATACGGATGTTCTTCGACTTTTTTTGACTTTATTATCTGGTCGTCAAGTTTTTGAATGATGCCTTCCAGATGTGATATTTTATCATCTTTATCTGCTAGCCTTTCTATGATTTTTCTTTTACTATCTTCCAAAAATCCAATATTCATTCCTGAGGTAGTAATCCTTAGTTTTTGTTTGTCAATTTCGAATAGTAGACTATTATTGGCGATTTTGCACTCTTTTAGCTCATTCGAAACTGCCCGTAACTTTGATTGTAATTTTGGTATCATAGTCACCATGACTTCTTGAATTCCAATTTTCCGAATTGGTCTTCTTGTTTGATAGTAGATTTCAGTTGATTGTCTAGACTTCTTTTCTTTCATTTTTTTAATGATAGAAGATCTTCGTTGATTAGGTTAAATAAAACCTTTTTTTTCTTTTTTTCCAAAAATAATATTCAATAATATTATTTCTTTCTATTTCTTTTCCTTTTTTCTATTTCTTCCATTTTTCTTTTATAATAATAATTATTAATTAATTAATTAACAATTATATTAATGTTTTTATAAACTATATATATAGTTTAATATATAGTTTTTTTTGAAATAATAATTAATTATTGTATTAATTATTATATAATAAAACAAAAAGTTGAACTATTATAAATATATTATAATAATTCAAATCAAAGTAAAAACTGGTTGAAGCTGGAAAGCAAAACCATGTGTTTGTTTTACTTTAAAAGGAAAACGATGTGCTTATTTTACTTTATCTTATCTTTTTTTTACTTTTCTTTTTCCTTTCTTTTGTTTTTTTACTTTTTTTTGTTCTTTTATCTTTTTTTACATTTTTTTCTTTTCTTTTGGACAATGTCCAATATTTTAGGGAAACCCTAAAATAAGAATATAAGCCAAAAATCAAACAAGGTTTGAAAATTAAGGCCAAAGGCCCAAATGAGCCAAACGATGCTCTGATACCACTTGAAAGGAAAAAAGTTCCTCAATAATAGAATAACTAGTACAAGTAACTTATAAATACCATAAAGGACGAGTAATGTAAAATAAGATGTATGATAGATGATATATTACAATTTGTAGCCACCCTTATATATTGTGTGAATAGCCATGAATGAAGGTCCACGTCCCTTAACCTAGTATTACATATCACTAGTTAATATTTAATATATTTATTATTATTGTTACACACTATGGGGTATGGTTTGCATACATGTTAAGGCAATGTTATACATAATATGTATGTGGGAAACAATCTTTTAATCCTCTACCACACTGTTAGGCAAACTACAATTTCGCTACAGCATGGCCTCAACCAACATATAAATACACAGAGTCCATTTACATGCTAAATACGCCAACGAATGCCATCAAATGCCATCAAGGGCCTTTAAATCATGGCCTCTACGAAACCAACGAATTCATAGTAATTAAAATAACCCATAGATGCTATGTACATCACTCACAGAAGTTATGGCCATGCAAAAATAGAACTACACAGTATGGTTTATTTACAAAACTACCCTGTTAACAAATCAAGCATTAAAATATCTAATAGAGGATAAGCAAGAAATGAATTAACACTAAGTTTTAGAAACAACTACTCTGCTAAACAAATCAACCCAACCCTATTCATTAAGTTTTCTACAGTAATAAAATAACACGAGGACTATCGCAGCCACGATGGGAAGGCTCAAGCCATTCACGACTTGGCCTCTCAACCATCCATGTTGTTCACATATTACAACCATTTAAAATATACCTAACACACATACTTGAAACGAAGGTGAATGCCTATGTCCAAACCAAATTAATAAACCATAACATAGCACATACATTACAACACAGTAAGAAAAAGGACATGAGTCATTTATTAAAAACGTGGAGTATAAACATCATACACTGTATGGTAAAGTAGTGTCTCCACACAGTCACTTCCAAAGCCAAAAGAGAAGTCTACACACATGTCAATGGGCTATGGCACCATTGAAATCAATGGTGCAGCCCATGGATCAAAGGCCCAAACCAGTAAATCATTACAAACCCAAAATTTATACACAGAACCAGAGGGAGTGTGATTTCACTCCACAGCCAAAGCCATTTAAACATTGTTCGAATTCCAAGTCTGTAATCATATGCCCGAAGGTGAATTTTAAAACCCCACATCGAAACCAACAACATAAAATCCCAACCAAGAAACAAATCTATGCATAGTATACCCAAGAGGGCCAAGAGGTAGCAAGTAGATTCTTTCTCACAGGATTACCATGGCCACAATTGCAAACACTTGGAGCTAACAAAGTTGAAGCCACGTTGCTCCTCATTACCTTTCGGCACCTGCAAATGCAAGAAAAGTTAGGGATGAGAAGTATAGCCACGTTAACAAACATTAAACCAATCAATGTGCAAGCGTATAAACCCAACGAAGCATACCTCACGGTATGGGGGTCGCCTCTATGGTCTTCTCCCTGCATAGAGTTAAAGTGCAAAAACCCCAAATGACAAACACAATGCACAACCATCGTGAGCTAAGCCTAAGGGAAGGTTTTCACGCTTCTCCAAGAGGATTGAATGCACCAGTTGAAAACCATTAATGCCATACAAAACCCACTCTCCATAGTTTAGGTTTTGTTGCATTGCTATGTAAGTCCACTTATCACATGAAGGCTTAAACCCTGTTATCATATGGTTTCTACCATATGTTATAGTTTCGCCACCCTAGTTCCTATCACCATATAAGCACTACAATGCGTAGGTTATAATCAAGGCTTAATGCATTACATTAGTAAGGCTTAAGCATATAGTCCATGTATGGCCTGCGTCAGCCTTAAGTCAACTATAAGACTTATGTATTTAATATAAGGTATCTACCATATGTTTAAAATTATTAACATATGAACCCTAGGTTTTAAGAAATAACAATAACATAATACAATTAAGCCCTAAGCCTTTGCTTAGTGAACATGGAATATGGAATATGCCATCGTAATTACTTTAACCCTTATAAATCAATGGCTTGGTTTTAAAGGCCACATACTTAACCTGCAAAATAGAAAATATAAGAAGTGTTGATAATTATTTTTAGACTAAAACATAAACGTAATTGATGCCAAAATAATGAAATAAAGAGTTAAAAAGACCCAAAGTAAGTATAAGTACTGAATAAGAGCTTTAGCAGTAATAGTTAAATTGACAAGAATAGTAACTATACCTGTTATAATTATGAGTCAATACGAGAACTAAAGTCAAAAGCAGTATGATTTTTAAGGTCACAAATTTTCATACACTTTAAACAAGTTTCCATCGCAAGCATGAACTGCATATAAATGGGACATGTGCCTTAGTTCAGAGAACTAAGTAAGCCTGCATAACAAAGTAATACTTTACCTCTCAAACCGTCATGGGAGAACAAGTCCCACCACTCTGCCCACTTTGTTTCCACAAACAAAGTTAAGTTAGTACTCCATAATTTAACAAGTGCGACAATGCGGAAAAGACGAAGCACATAAATCCAGTGGCAACACATAAGCAACAAAAGTGTAAACATAATACTAAGTAGTAAACAACTGTAGAACATCATAAGTAAAATACATTAAAGATAATGATTGAAATGTGAACGACAAAACATAAGAATAGTTTACGACTAAATAGAGGTACATAAAGTGTACAATAAGAGTTCCGTAAGTGACTCAATGTTTCGTCTAGGCAGTTTTTACTAGCCTATAATTTTTTATTTTTTATTTTTAGGGACATTACAACATTCTTCATGTTATCCATTTATCAACTATCAGTTATTTTATATATTTTTTTTCTTTTTATCTCACATTCTTCTATTTATCTACCATTAATTGTTAGTTATCCGTTCATCAGCTATGAGTTATCCATGCATTGCTACCCGTTATCCATTCATTAGCTAACTTCCAGTTATTTTTTATATTCCTTTTTATTCTTTTTTTTTTATTATTGTTTATTTTGAATTTTGAATGACTTCCATAGAATCAATCTCGAGAGTACACTTGTCTCATCCTCATCTGTAGATGAAAAATCATAGGTTGTAGTCCACCCCAAATCTCAAATAAATACATCTATCTACGTAACAAGAAATTAACGAGTCTATGTTTGTTTGACAAAAACTACGGATATATGTAAAAAAAAAAATGCAATGAAGTATATTTGTGAAAGCTATGTCTGGACAAGTTTCTCAAATGGTTAAAACTTCCAATGAACGATTGTCATGAATGTTGTTTATGGGAAAGATTGAATTATGCAGAAGTGTGCATTAATTTACAATGAAAGTGTATATATTGAGGACCAAATTTTGAGTGGAAAGTCTGCAAAAAAAAGTTTGCATTTTTAGTAAATTTACGATCCATTGACATTCATCCTCTTAGTTTGTTCATTCACTCTTTCATTATCAAAGAAAATGAAGAGGACACTCATGGATTCGCTAACTCTCATAGGTCATGAGATCGATTGAATTCCCCTCCAAAGAGATCTGGATCCCGCGACCAAGGAAGGATACTTGAAAGAAAATGAAGAAAAAAACAAAGGATGGAAGGCGGGCATCTAAGGAATGTCCTCAGTTGAGGTAAATGCAAGGCGGGCAGGTAGGGAAGGTCCTGGTTGAAGTGCGTGTTCAGGAAGAAGTTGCTATTTTCGGTGGGACATTAATGATTTTGGCTACTGATAAACATACAACCTACCATATCCATAATATACAACTTGTCGTCTGTCTCTTAGTCCTGTGACCAGTCGACTACAAACAGGTGTTGTTCCTTCACCGTCAAATTCAAATAGGTGCAGTTCTGTCATGGTTAACCGCAAACCAGTTAGAGAAACACTAACACTAAACAAGGTAAACACATGGCGAGTGAACTGACACGTGGAAAAAGATGGTTGGGCATAGTGACGTGGAATCAAAGCTAGAGTTTGAGACTCCCATCTCCATTGTTAAAGGCCTTTGGCGTAAATATACGTCAAAGTACATCAGATGCATTATTAATTTCAAATATATTTAGTGAGATAAATATGAAATTTTGATACAAAAGTATATATTTTAAAAATTTAATAAACAAATATGTTAAAAGTTCTATAAACAAAATTTTAAATTATGAAAACTTTTCATATAAAAATAAAACAGTTACGAAGAACAATATTGCAAACATCATTATACCTAAATATTTCCTTATTCATTTGAATACTAAGCCAGCTGTTCGATAAGTCTTTGTTCGTCTAAAATTATTGAGATAGTATATTGTTTGACAAGTTTTAGTTTGTAGAGAAAAGAGAATCCATATTAGATGTTGATGAATTTCCTATTATAATACAGCCGTGAAGATTAATATTGCAAACATTGTTATACCTAAATATTTCCTTATTCATTTGAATAATAAGCGAGTTGTTTGATAAGCTTTTGTTTATCTAAAATTATTGAGATCGTATATTGTTTGACAAGTTTTAGTTTGTAGAGGAAAGAGAAGCCATATTACATGTTGATGAATTTCCAATTATAATACAATTATGAAGAACAATATTGTAAACATCGCTATACCCAAATATTTCCTTATTCGTTTGAATAATAAGCAAGTTGTTTGACAAGTTTTTGGTTTTCTCAAATTATTGAGATAGTGAATTGTTTGACAAGTTTTAGTTTGTATAGAAAAGAGAATCCATATTACACATTGATGAATTACCTGTTATAATTTTTCTTACCCAACGTTTCAAACTACTAAGCTCAGTCCATCATTGGAGATCAAAGAACACGTGATTGTGACAATTCTTTCAAGAAAGCATTCAATAAATACTAATGATATGTGAAGAATGTGTTGATTAATTTTGTGTTTTCTATGTAGATGTAGTGGGAAGATTTGTCCTAGTGCTTTGCAAGGTATGATTTAGAGGTTCTATCCTTTATTATATCAAAAGCATGTTATTTTAATTAAATTTCTATGGATATTCCAATTTCACTAATATAAATTTTCCTATATGAACAAGGAATTGTGTATATACTCCTTTTTAGTGTCTTGGTTCCACATGATCCTTTGTTGCATCAAGAATCCTTCTAATGGATTTAGGGGGGCTAAGGCTATTTGAATATTTTGTTTTTGCAAGAGCTTGACCATTCAGTTAGTAGTTCTCTTTATATATGGCAAAGATATTTTTGGGATATCAACTCAATGATGGGTGTGACTTTTGTTTTGACTTGTCAATGGGATTCATATGATAGCTCCATTGTTCATGAAGTCCTTTCATAGGTGGTATAATTATTTGTTTATGTGGTCAAAATGCAATATCCTTGAATCCGTAGTGGTGAGGGTTTTAATGAATCTAGAATTTTGTTTTGCATGGTGCTGAGAGTCTGCATGTAAGTACTAACCAGTATGGGTTTCTTTTCCTGTAAAGTTAATACCCAAGTCTCATGTAAAACAACCAACTCACGTGTAAAGGAGGGTGCATGGGTCCTCTTAAGGTAGAGAAGTCCAATTTATGATTTTATCACAACGAGTTATATCTAGTTAAGTGGGATTAGTAATTAGGCCAATAATTTAAAGCTTCTAGGTCAACTGGTAAAACCAACACTTCTTTAACTTAACCAAAATTTCGAACACAATTTCATGGCATAGTTTTAAAAGAAAATATCATCTATAAACCCCATTAGGTGATATGATATGGGGTTTCCATATATGGCCATATGGTAGTTCATATCAAATTATAGTTAACTAGATCAATGAATCACATACCTTCCCAGAGGCTATCATACCAACACCAAAGTTAGTCATCTGGATTTATGTGGGAACGAAATAAAAGAACAAATAGATAATCATAAAAAAAGACATATTGCAATGAAAGCAGAGATACAATAAACACATATTTTATTAAATGGTAGAAATAGAAAATACGATAAACACAACAGCTAGAATGCTGGTAGCTATCTTGGAGAAGAGATGTGGCTGTTATTCTCATCCGTGTCAAGTTGAATACAAAATGAGTAAAAAGGGTCATATTATAATAATCATGAGGGAGAGAACCCCAAATTTCCAAAACATAACCCTAGAATATGAACCATCATTAATTTTGCGGTCCAAGGTGGTTAGTTGAATAGTCAACTTCTCGGGGTCATAACTTTTGCATTCAACCTCTGATTTGGGTGCTCAATATCCCATTGAAAAGGTCTATCCGATAGTTATATCTTTCGACTAATGCCAAATGCATACTATTGATAACCATTCCCCCGCCCCCGCCCCCTCGAATCGCAAAAAAACATTGTTTAGGGCCTCAGAATGGTCCTGAATATTTGAGACCCGAAAAACCTGTAGGAAAATGACTAAGACACTGCCACAATGGACGATTGTTTTGAGCGAGTGGAATAGGTGGTTCTCCACCGATATCCATATATATCAGTTAGTAAAATAATGAAAATATTATTTATTTAAACAATAAGAGCATAAACGAAACCTCAATCATACATCTCAATAATCATACATAAAATATTAAAACATCGTAAATATTTTTCTTGATAGGAACAACTAGAAGAAACATGACAATTTTATCCCAACCATAGGTCTCTACTTGGCATATGTTTTACTATTGAAAGGACAACCCCAAGTTGAGGAATTGGAACCTAACATGAGAAGGTCTCTTATAACATGGACACTCATGGATGACACATGATATTTATCCTCCTCAAGGAAATAAGAATGAATTCTAACCCATTTTTCTTATGATTTTCCCCTTCTCCTGGAAGACAAGATCATAATAAAGTGTTTCGTTTATCATGTCATACTTTTTTCATTTGTTTTTCAACATTTTGATGAAATCCTATGACAAAAAGGTTCTTCATCCAGCTACACAAGTTGCAACAATATTTCTTTAACAACATCGAAATTTGTCAGCTCTATGATCACAACAGTCCTTAAGCTCAAGACAATATACTCCATCGGAATTATAGCTTCTTGTCCATACACCAACTGAAATGGCCCTTTGTCCTGTCAATTTCTTAAAATTCATTCGATATTCCCATACTACAGCTGAAATATTTTGATCCCATTCATCTCTTTAGACGTTGGAAACCTTTGTTTACGCTTTCTCCATAATTTTGTTAAAGGATTTGACAGCTCCATTTAGATTTTTTTAGAGGTTATATCCTTTATTATATCAAA
The DNA here is from genome assembly GCA_001517045.1 of Pseudotsuga menziesii. NCBI lineage: Eukaryota > Viridiplantae > Streptophyta > Pinopsida > Pinales > Pinaceae > Pseudotsuga > Pseudotsuga menziesii. Next base: position 202,933 of record LPNX010248400.1, read on the forward strand.
AGCATGTTATTTTAATCAAATTTGTATGGATATTCCAATTTCACTAATATAAATTTTCCTATATGAACAAGGAATTGTGTATAACCTCCTTTCCAGTATCTTAGTTCCACACAATCCTTTGTTGCATCAAGAATCCCTCTAATGGAGTTAGGGGGGTTAAGGCTACTTGAATATTTTGTTTTGCAAGACCTTGACCATTCAGTTAGTAGTTATCTTTATATATGGCAAAGATATTTTTCAGATATCAACTAAATGATGGGTGTGACTTTTGTTTTGACTTATTAATGGGATTCATATCATGGCTCCATTGTTCATGAATTCCTTCCATAGGTGGTATAATTATTTGTTTATGTGGTCAAAATGCAATATCCTTGAATCCCTAGCAGTGAGGGTTGTAATCAATCTAGAATTTTGTTTTGCATGGTACTGAGTATTTGCATGTAAGTACTAACCAATATGGGTTTCTTTTCCTGGAAAGCTAATACCCAAGTCTCATGTAAAACAACCAAATCATGTGTAAAGGAGGGTGCATGGGTCCTCTTAAGGTAGAGAAGTCCGATTAATGATTTTATCAAAACAAGTTATATCTAGTAAAGTGGGATTAGGCATTAGGCCAATAATTTAAAGCTTCTAGATCAACTGGTAAAATCAACACTTCTTTAACTTAACTAGAATTTCAAACACAATTTAATGGCATAGTTTTAAAAGTAAATATCATTTATAAACTCCATTTGGTAATATGATATGGGGTTTCCATATATGGACATATGGTAGTTCATATCAAATTATACTTACTAGATTAATGAATCACATAACTTCCTAGAGGCTATCATACCAACACCAAAGTTAGTCATCTGGTAAATACAACAGCTAGAATGGTGGTAGCTATCTTTGAGAAGAGATGTTGTTGTTATTCTCATCCGTGTCAAGTTGAATACAAAATGAGTCCAAAAGGGCCTATTTATAATAATCATGAGGGAGAGAACCCCAAAAGTCCAAAACATAATTATAGAAGATGAACCATCATAAAGTTTGTGGTCCAAGGTGGTTAATTGAACAGTCAACTTCTCGTGGTCATAAATTTTGCATTCGATCTCTGATTTGGGTGCTCGATAGCCCACTGAAAAGGTCTATCCGATCTTTAAATCCTTTGACCAATGCCAAATGCATACCATTGAAAACCATATCCCCCCAAATCACCAAAAAAATGTTATTTGGGGCCTCAAAATGGTCTCGAACGTTTGAGACCCAAAAAACCCATAGGAAAATAACTAGGACACTGCCACAAAGGACAATTGTTTTGAGCCAGTGGAATAGGTGGTTCTCCACCAATATACATCTATATCAGTTAGTAAAATTATGAACATACTATTTATTTAAACAATAAGAGCAAAAAAGAAACCTCGATCATACATCTCAATAGTCATACATAAAATATTAAAACATCGTAAATTTTTTCTTGATAGGAACAACTAGAAGAAACATGACAATCTTATCCCAGCCATAGGTCTCTACTTGGCATATGTTTTACTGCTGAAAGGACACCCCCAAGTTGAGGAATTGGAACCTAACATGAGAAGGTATCTTATAACATGGACACTAATGGATGACAGATGATATTTATCCTCCTCAAGGAAATAAGAATGAATTCTAACCCATTTTTCTTAGGATTTTCCCCTTCTCCTAGAAGACAAGATCATAATAAAGTGTTTCATTTATCAGGATTGTCACCCTCTCCCAAAAAGGAAAGCAATGGATATTTTTTTCTTCTTCTCGAGATTTCTCCCTCTCCCAAAGCTCCACTTACAAATGAAATCTAACTCACTTGATAGAATTTCCCTCCTGTCCTGCAAGATGAGCCCAATTCATAGATACTTGTCCAATATTTCCCCCCTCTCCCTTAAGTTCTAGTGCATCCATATGAGATATCCACACATAATTTCCCCCATCTCATATTAGATAATCCCAGTGAAGCTACTCCTTATTCATTCACAATACTTCTGACCTCTTGGTCAAATCAGAAGCTTGAATCTTTACTAGAGCATTTGAAACCATCAATGCCTAAATACTTATTTGGGACTTTCCCCCATCTCCTTCAATTTCTAGTGCATCTAGATGAGATATCCATTTTGAATTGTCCAAATATCTTGTTGGATAATCTTGGTGAAGGTACTCCTTCTCCTTTCACAACATTTTCGACCTCCTAGGTCAAATCACACACTCGAATACCTACTAGAGCATTCGAAATAAAGGAGAATAACTCTCCCAACACCACAAATCAAATATGTAATAGGGAATTTAAATCACATGGAAAATAATAACATAAAACATCTTCGGGTCCTTAATATTGTTGAGAGTACAACTTTGGGAGTCATTCTACATGACCTTATGTTGTATTAAGGTTTAAGACTTTTGTTGTAACCAAATCCAGAATCTGTGTTGTAATTAGGTTTATATCTTCTCCTTGATCTTATGTTGTATTAAGTTCTAAGACTTGTGTTTTATCAAGTCTTGAACTTATATTATATTAAGTTCACATGACATCGTCATATTCGGGAGAGATATTTGTACTAGGAAAAATTGGTTGTCATATAGAAGAACACATCTTCCAACCTCAATTTGCTTTCTCTTGATGTGTCGATCATGTCATACTTTATTCCTTTGTTTTTCAACATTTTGATGAAATCCCATGACAAAAAGTTCATCATCCAGCTGCACAAGTTGCAACAATATTTCTTTAACAGCATCAAAATCTATCATCTCTGTGATCACAACGGTCCTTAAGCTTGGTACAATATACTCAATAGGAATTATAGCTTCTTGTCCATACACCAACTGAAATGGTCGTTTGTCCTATCAATTTCTTACAAGTCATGTGATATGCCCATAATACCGCTGAAATATTTTGATCCCATTCATCTCTTTGGACATTTCAAACCTTTTTTAATGCATTCTCCATAATTTTGTTAAAGGATTCTACAACTCCATTTAGTTGAGGTTGATAAGGTGTTTTCCTTCTATTATGAATTTGGAATTCTTTTGTTAGTTCTGTAATCAACTAGTTGACAAAGTGTGTACCTTGGTCACTTATTAAAATATTTTGGCATCCAAATAGTGCCACGAAATTCTCAAATAAAATCCTCGTAATGATCACAACAGTACAATCCTTTATTGGTGGTCCTTCAGCCCATTTGGTTAATTAATCGATCATAGTAATAATATAGTGTGCCCCAATTCCATTCCGTGTTGGACTTATGGGACCCACAAAATTAACGACCCATTTATAAAATGTGTGCAAAGTTATTTGAGGTACCAATGGAATTACATTCCATCATTATGGATTTCCACTCCTTTGACAAACATCACAACAACGACAATAATTCTAGGCATCTACGTGCATGGTAGGATACCATAATCCTACTTCCAAAATCTTGCGCACCATAGATTTTCATGCATAGTGACCTCCTGCAACACCACCATGTGCATCATTTAATTTCAATGTCTTCTCATGATCCAAAACACAACAACGAAGAATCTCATCAGGACGCATTTTATGCAGATGTCCAACGATCAACTAGAAATATGCAACACACGTAACCAACTGTTTCTTCTCTATGATATCTCTATGATGATCGTCAAACATGGTTATCACAAACAATTGTGCATCAGGGAAATTATCATCTAGGTCACGAGGCTCTTCACCGCTTTCTATCCTTGAAATATGCGTTGGTCCGAAATTCAATCAACTGGGTTTAAAAATTATCTCAAAATCAAATTCCTGGAAGAGGAGAAGCCATCGACAGATTCCCCTCCCACGGCACTGGACTATTGACCAAGTATTTCAATGCGGAATAGTCAGTATATATCTTAAAATTTCCACCCAACAAATAATTAATGAATTTCTGTAGCGCATATACCATTTCTAAACCTTCTCTTTCTGTCGTGGTATAATGTTTTTATGTCATTGACAGCTTCCTGCTAGCGAAGGAAATGGGATGATAGATCGATCCTTTACAGGGATGCATCAATACCACACCGAGGATGACAAGAGATGTGTCGACATGAACATGAAACTCATTTTTTTTCAGAATGGAAAGGCAAGTATTGGCGCGGTAGCCATCTTTTTTTTCAATGTGTCCACAAACTCTTGGAAACTCTCTGTCCATTGAAAATTAGCATCTTTTTTCAAAAGTTTTTCCATCGCAGTAGTGACCTCTGCATATATTTTACTAAATTTTCTATAGTATTCAGTGTGTCCTAGTGTTTCTCTCAAATTTGTAACTATAGTAGGTGGTGTTAGATCATGAAAAATCATAATTTTGGTCGATTCATCCAAAATTTTATCGCGACATACCGCATGTCCTAACAGAGCTCCAAACAGGGTGAAAAAGATACATTTCTTCAAATTGAGTGAAATTTTATACTAGTGACAACATTCCAACATCATGATAAGGCTCTTAATATGGTATTCTAAGATCCCAAGTATTGTCCAATCATTGACGTAGAATTGAATAAATTTATGTATACAATCTTTAAAGGAATCTACTACAATTATAGAAAATTCCGTAGGAGCATTCTTAATTCGAAAAGGAAATTACCGTATACTGGAAACATCCCCTCTCTGTAGCAAAGGTAGTATTTTTTTTGTCTTAGTTTGCAATATTGATATGATGGTAACCAAAAAATCCACCAGTGAACGAATACATTTCCTTCCCTCTGACACTCTCCAGTACTTCATCTGTGAACGGAGTCAGAAACAAGTCTTGCAAACAAGCATCATTCAACTTTCTTAGGTTGACACAAATTCTTACTTCACATGAGGACTTGTTGTCTTGGAATACTATCAGACTAATCTATTATGATTCCTTAAAAGGTTCTATAACACCTACCTTTAACATTCAGTCCAATTCATCCTTGAGATTTTCTTTGTATCATGGATTCAATCGATATAGTCTCTGCTTAATCGTTTTTGCGTTGGGTCTCAAAGGTGTTTTCATTTTGCTGAGATCTCTGACTATTCCCTTCATCTTTCAAAATATGGTAGGGAACAAATACCGAAATTTGTGCAATAAATCAATGATCCTTTCTACAGTCACTTCATCCCAATAATATCCAATATTGGAGAACTTTGGATTGCTAGGCGAGACAATATTAACTTTCTTGATTTTAAGTGGACTCAGGAATTGGTCACTAGAACTACCAAAAACTTCCATTGTGTGCACACCTTTTGACTCAGGTATGTTTATGTTGAGTGGGTCATCATCATTTGGTTCTCCAGTCACATTGTATCATTCCATCCAATGGTTGATTGTCATGTTGCATTCACAAAAAAATTTCACTGCGACAGGGATTTCCTTTAATATCTTCTCTTTTATTACATGTAGTGCAACATAAATTGCTGGGTGTTCATCTATGAACTTGAATGAATGTGTGAAACTAGTAGCTAGGGCTTCCCACTCAAGAATTACTCATCACATTTCAACAAATGTATACCAATTCCTTTGCATCATGTACAATGTATGTATGAAGTGATGAACCCATTCTTGTCGCGGATATTACTACCATGTCATGCGATAATTCTCAATATGTTCAACATGATTTGTCAATAATGTATACTTGCAAATTAGTATAAATGATCTCTTCTCCAAATCTGATCTCTAACAATCCTCTACATTGCGTCCATTTAGAGATAGATTGTTTATGTGTACCCCACCATCTCGCATGTGCAACATTCAGTAAAAAGTCCAAGATGAACAATCATTGTAATTCTATAACTTTTTCCTAAAATTCTGCTAGAAAATATGCAAGGTTAGGAAAGCCTTCATATGTGGGTAGCTCACTTTCCGCAACTCCTATGTGTCGCATAGATCTTGTAATTCTTGCATATCTTCTCATGGAAACTTTGTGCATATGATTCTCTGAATTTTCTAATGCTTCACCTGAATTAGAAATACAAGATCTAACACTCCTCCAAATCATCTTTCCATCAGTTGTTAGATTTATATAGTCATCTCATGAGGAAATAATGTCATATATATATGATCCAGGTAATTACCTTGTCCTTCATTGTTTACTGGTTAAACACATATATGTCCTTCCAATGGTTCAATTGGAGCGAACACCCTTATCTATAAAACTTCAAATGACATAATTCTTCTCTTAAATTTTATGATGGTATAATTATTTATCGTCCAATTGATCCATAAAAGTGTAGGATATGGGTTTGTATCATCGACAATGTCGATGACTTCAAAGTTTGCATATGTTCTCATACCTTCTACCTCAATAGATACTTGAGTGAGTCGACCAATTGGTAGAACCTTTGACTGATTTGGTAACCTTAATTGGATGGGAGACCAATAAAGTCGTGGCATGTTCATTCTTTCCCATGTCTACCTTGCCAAGATATTGACATTAGATCCCAAATCTAAGATAATATAGTCCATGTCATAGTCTCCTATTGGTGTAGTCGTTCACAACTCACGACCAGTTTTTAATCTTTTCCTAACATGGTTAACTCTTCTTCCAAGTCCCAACTTTTATGAAGTCTCTTCTATAATTTTTGTCAATTCTGTGACAACATATTTATCATGGATTAGTGCAAAACAAATTTTGAAAAAATATTTTAGCTTACTAACCTTTCTCATAGGTTGCTTTCTGATTATTTCATCAAACCTTTCGGGAACCTCTCTTACTTGTCCATGTGTTGAGGCTCGATTTTTGTTAACAAATTCTGTTTGGACGTTAAAGCATACCTTCTTTTTCTTTCTGGACATTGAAGGATTTCTTTTTTGTGCCACTAGTTGCACCTTCGGTTTTCCATTTTATGCCTCCCAATTTGCTCCAGTCATAACACCACCCCGTGTGAAGACAACAATGTTTGCTTCTATTAGCTCAGAATAAATCATTTGGATGTTATGGTTGGGGTTCGGATTGGGATTCTTCACAGGGTTTGGATTTATCACAGTTCGATCCTGACACTTTGTAGTTAGTTGCAGACAATGTTCGACAGTATGGTCATATGCTTTACAATAAAAATAGGTCTTCACAGGGTTTGCACAATCTAGAGAAAAGTGTCATAGTTGTCCACAGTTATAACATATGACTTGGCCTATGTCTTGACCAAATTATCCTCCTTGTTGTTGTTTTTTTTGTCAGCCTTGAAAATTTCCACCCCCTAGTTTGAGGCTATTGTTGCTATGGAAGATACTGGTTTGATTGATATTATGGTTGAGGATATTGTGGTGGTTGAAATTATGTTGGTGGATATTGAACATGATGTTACTGAGCTTGTGCTCATTCAACTTGCATCTTCTCATCATTCTTCATCAAGAAGGTATCCACCATTTTCTCCTGCAACAAATAAAATTCTCTGCAATCTTTCTCATCATGTCTTACAAATTTACAAAATTTACAATACAGACTAGCTGGTGCACTTACCATATTCTGCAAATACACATTATTCTGACCAGTGGCCTCTAGTCTGGAATATTCTACACCAAGGAAGCCCTTGGGTGTTTATCAGGTTCGTTACTCTTGTTGCAACATAGTTCATGAGTATAACACAGTTATTTTTATGGTGTCCATTTGTTTCTACATCTTGTACACCATGGCTCTTCTTGAAACTCTTTTCCTTTCTTGACGTCTTGGAGTTGTACCATAAGGTTAGTCAATTGCGACTGAATATGCATCATTCCTGTATCAATTTGTCCAACTGGCGAGGATTCTAGATTCATGGCTATTTCCATAGCTTTTATCTATGACACAATATTTTGTTGCATCGTTGTAATCTGGATGTGTGACAATAATGTGTCATTGATCCATTCCTTGTGTTGTACATTTGACATATGGAGCCTTACTTTGGCCATTAATGTGTTGAATCTTTGGTCAAAGTCCCACACAGACTTTGTAGTAAACTGGTTGATTTCTTTAATCTCTGTAATGCATTGTGACTCGTATTTTGACTTTCTGAACTCATCCGATCATTCCAATTCGAATCTGGTCAAACGTTTTCTACACAACTCCTAGTGGCACTATAGAAAACTTCATGTACCAATCTAGCACATGGCCTTGAAAATTTGTGATGATATGTGCTTTCTTTATGTCCTCATATTGGATCCGTCACACAATCCATATCGATTCGCAGAGAAACCAATGTTGTTATGGTTATTCCAACCCATTTCCATTAATGATTGGCAACTTAATGTTTGTCCCAACCATTATGTTGGATCCTGATACACTTGGGAATTTTTTTTTAGTATTCGTACTCCCTTGTCCACTATTCACAACATTAGTACTATTTATATTTACAAACCCACTTGGAGACAATTTTCTAGATCTTAGCTCTAGTGATGTATGTGGCGTTGTAGGTGTGTCGTACTCATGTTCTAGTCTTGGAGTTTTTGTTGGTTCTCCTAATTATTCTTATCCTTTGGCTATCAGCTGATATTGTTCTTTTTTGTCACAAGATCCTTCGTGTACGTGTGATGCAAGCTCATAGTATTCTCCTCTATTCGTACTACAAATTTTTGTTCCTCTGACGGTCTTTCTTCTATTTCCTGACCTAAATCTTCTTCCACTTCTTAAATAACAAACCTCTAATTTAGTTCCTCTATCTCTAGGCAACATATAAACTTAGTTTGCTCCATTTTTAACATAGTTCTGCTGCGACATATCCACCCTCATGTGCACAATTTTCAACTGTCACATTCGTAAAATTATTTTTTCACATACAAGCATATTTATCCAAATTTGCAAGGACAATAAATATCTTTCGCAGGGTCCTAATATTTTTTTTCTCTGCCTCAATATATGAGGTTATTTTGTTGATAAGAAACTCAATAATATATCCTTTCAAAATCCTATCCACCCAAAACTCAATAGCCCTCGACATAGGGTTTCTTACACTTCTTAGTCACTGAATCAACTAAGGATTCCAGTTCAACAAATTTTCTCGTCTTGAAAGTTTCTTTACTGAGTTGTCAACTTCAAAAACCACTTATGCAACAAAATAAGAAATTCAGAAAAGAAAATTTCGTGAATATCCATGTATAGATATCATCGCAACCACTCTGTTGAGTTTAACCAAGATCCTTTACTCTCTTTTCATGTAAACTCTAATGCTTTCAAATCCACCTAGTATTGGATTTCGTCCTTCTCTGGATGCCACAACATATCCCTCACAAAAATGATTCAAGGTCCCGTCAACGAAACCATTTATTGGATTCTTAGTTTCTTTGACCGAGGTTTCATCCCTTCTTGGTGTGCAAAAAATCCCAATATATCAGCCCGAAAAAGAAATGATCAGTTGGCAGCACCTACGATGTAGATGCAGTCTCACCCAAGATATCTTTCTTTGGGTAGTTGCTAGAACCAGGTTTCCACAGTTGGGTGGGGGATTTCGGGTCGAAAAGATCTGATGGGTGGGGTATTTATACTTATTACACATAGTTAAGTTTCCTTACAACAATCCTTTCGACAAGTATTATAACATCAAACCCGATGCAACATAAGCACAATCAATAATAATAGTGTGATGACTACATATAAACTCATTCATAAGAAAATACATAAACATATATTCACAACAATATATATATGAAACTCAATCACACTAATCATTCACACATTTGACACATTATCTAACATCGACACCTATCCAAGAAAAAACCACAAAGGCGCTCCTCATCTGGCATGAGAAATATATGACACCTTTGGTCTACACACTAAGCGAGTAGACTATGTTCCATATCTCTCTTCTTTATCTATACAAACTTCCTCCTCCTCTCATGCTCTTTGTTCTTCTATTTTCTATTCGTTTTTACTTGAATCTACTAATGATTCACACACATCTTGGATCAACTCAATCGTTTCTACACTCTTGTGCACTTAGTTTCACGTTCTTCAAATCCTCTCTATGACTCAACACACTATCAAACAATACAATCAGACTGTCACTAAATGACCATATTCTACTGAGACTAGCATAAATAGACCCTCCAAAGGCTAACCCACACACAATTTGGGTTACTCCTTTTATAGATTCTTAGATGTAACTCTCATCTGACTTCATACAGTTAGTCAACACGTTGTCTTTCCCATTTTATTGACACATGTCAATAGGAACTAACAACCTGACTTACAATGATGATGTCATACATGTGGCTTTCAATGACTCTATCCTTCCTCCTACCCACAATCTTTCTGAATTGTCACTTTCTAGACATTACGCTGGTACATGTCTTTTGACATGGTTAACTTCATCACTTCATTCCTTGTCCCATCCTTTCCTTCTGTCATTGTTCCTCTTCCATCGCGAAATCTCTTTTGTCGTGAACTCTCTTCTTCTTTTGTCACAACTTCCTCTTCAGCCTTGTCTTTTCTTATCTCTTTCTTCTTCGTCTGCTTCAGTTCCTCTTCTTTTGCATCTTCTTTTACTGGTACTTCTTCTTCCTTGTCTTCCCTCCTTCCACAACTGCTTATCATGTAACTCATGCCCCTTCTTTCCTTATTCTATTCTTCCTTCTTTACTTTTGTTGCAGATCCTTTTACTTCTTGCAACCTGGCTCTTTTCCATCCTTGGGCAGAACTCTAACTGAATTCCACCTATTTTTCCCTAGGCTCAACACTACATAAGGCCTTGCCTCAGTCTTCAATCTACAAATTTGATCTTTTTCTTGTTCTGAATGACATATTGGTGAAATAAGTTGGTGTTACGCTCACCTTCCTAATGCCACTGATTTATATATTTTTGTTGCAAATAGATATCCTCCTAATTCTTACGGGGCCAGAGTTGGTCAAGGGTAGTTTTCTCATTTTCTTTTATCTCTTCATCAGAACCAGTATCCATTCCTATTTATGGAATTTAATCTAGTAACTAGTTGTTCTGTTAGCCTCTTTTTGTCCTCGAATATGTTTCTGACCTCCTATTTTTTCCAATTACGGATTGTAGCCTTCATAGTTTCCATTTTTTGTTGAAATTGGTACATCCTAGTTCCCTTAGGAGGGATCATGTCCTTCCACCATTGATTAAAAAATGATTTATAATTATTTTGTTCCATCCAAAATTGCTCAAAACAAAAACAATTCCTAATCGAGGGGGGGGGGGAGGGGGAATCCATCCCATTTCAAGAAGATAGGATAGTGATCTGACACAGATGTGGATGAAAATAGGGCTATTAAATCGTCACCCCCATTAACAATCCCTTCCATTGTCAAAAATATTTCCAAACAGCAGGCCACATGGTGATCCCCTCCCCTTTTGTTTTTCCACATAAACCACCCATTCTGATATCTCCATAGCTACCATATTATTTTCTGCAATAAAGTATTTAAAGGATTCATTTGCAGCTCCTAGAATTCGTCAGCCCCCTTTCTTCTCTTACAAAGAGGTTATTAAGTTAAAGTCTCCTCCCAATATCGAATTCATGGCCCCCACCCACCTTATTTCCCATCATAGAGGCTTCAAGAAAGGATCCTTCTGAGGATAAATACATAGAACATAGACATTTGTTAGGGTCCCTTTGACCAAAGTATTACATATCTATAAATCAACTGGAAAGGGTATTATATGGCTCAAAATTTCATGAGATTTACTTTTTTTGGATGCCATAAAATTGCCAAACCTCATTTCATTCCTTGAGCATCCACTATCTCTTTTTTGCATCTCTCAGAAATGTTACTTCCTATCTCCTTCATTGCCTTTGTTTCGCATTTTTTTTTTGTGACAAATCCAAATATTCACAAAAATTTAAAATTTTTCTATATGACATTTAATGGTAGATCATAGCCAGAATGCTAGTTTAATAACTAACTTTAGTTTATTTAATACGTAGATTTCCATACAAGATATCAAGAGAAAAAATAGGGCTTAATTGTTTTTTATTAATAGTAACTAAAAAGGCTACATAAATTTTACTTACTAACTTTTAAGTCACATGTCACTAACTGTATTCAATCTAGATTGATTTTCAGTTTTGAATAAAAGTTTAACAGAGTTAAAGAGTTTCAAATTATTAAATTGAGATCATTGACTTGTTTGTAAGAATGTGTATGATTCTGATGGTTGTCTTTTTTTCTTACTAAAGGGGGCTTGAGGTTAGCCAAAGGCTTACTTAGCTTTTCTCAAAGCTAATGTACATCCGATTCTTGTACAAGATTCACAGGTAAAACTTCTAGGTTTATGATGTAGGACATTAAAACACAGAAGACTAAAAGAGTAAGCTAGTAAAGATTCTTGAGCTCTATCTAATGTATAGGTTATCTAAGTGTAAGAATTCCTTGGCCTATAATAGAGTTTACTCTACCTAGGTATAAAAAATGGAGTTATAAGTGATGATCATTTGTTCTAACACATAAATTATGGCATATAGTCATCCAACATGTTTTTAGTTGAATGGAGCATTATGAGCCTAAAAACATTCTCCATGTTTTATAACTATGCACTTTACCATGTTAACCTAGAACTTCCAAAGTCCTAATGTTATATTATTAATTTTTGCACTAGAAACTCATTGCAAAAATAAACAAGCTAACCTAGGCATATATATTTGATGCATAACAATACCCTAACCTAGGTATGCATTCGATGCATAACATATAAACTAACCTAGGCATAAAAATTATCATTATTAAAATGGTAGTTAAAAACTAACTATAATTATAACAATGCTAACCTATGCATGTCACCAATGCATAAAATATTAACTATAACCTAGCTAAGAATACACAATACATATATAAAACTATAACCTAGCTCGAAGCACCAACATACCAAAATATGATTTGTTTATTTCTTTTACAAAGGTAATAGTATTATGTTTACAATTCAATGCAGGGTTATCGTGCAGATTTCAAAACTATATCAATACCAAAAGAATTTCGATTGAAGTGGAATCCACATGGTGAATACTTGTTGGAAGTAGGGTTTTAGCATTAAACCCTAAGAAAATACATTTAACGCTTGCCCTAAAAACACTTGGCTTCATTTTTGTTTACTTTGGAAAGGGAGAGTGGGCTGACAGGCCCTCGGCCTCCTCGGGTCTCTGCAACGATTTGTTTCACTCTTTGGATGCCCATGGACTTAGTAGACTTGAACCCTTGTGCTTTGTATTCTTTGTTTCTTCTATATCATCAAAATTCCTCTTATTGTCAAGGTGTTAGTAGGTTTGAAGCTTAGTATCTTTGCCATCAATGTTTCATCGAGCTGAGTGTTTAAACTGGTAAGTTGTAACAACTCTTTTTAGCATTTTTTATTTCTTTTAATTATCTATCTATGTGCTGCTATTTACGAATAGTTCACATCACCTACTGTTTGTTTTAATGTAGGTGAAATGCTTGTCAATGCTCAGTCAAAAATTGAAAACTTTGGCTAGAGTTGAAGGGTGCGAGCGTGAAAGACTCGGGTAAGCCTCGGTCCCAACCCTGGGGTACCCTTTGTTGTGGAAGTGTTTGTGGTGATACCACTAGTTCCTATAGAATGTTACTGTGGGGTTCAAAATTTACTTATGGTAACTTGTTTTTTTGATAGGAAAAGAGGTCGTAAGGTCATCCTTAGAGATATGTTAGGGTTTCGCAGGTGGAATGTCACTCTTGAAATAATGGTTTATGTTATGAATAAAATTGTTCTAGGGTTTTAAAATAGTTATGTTTAATACAGTAAATAAGTTAAGTGAAGCATCCTCGGCCTCTTGCTTGGCCACTGAAATCCTTCGAGGATATGAATCCGGTCAGGCATTTTGTTTTTAAAAAGTTAGACCATGGGGTGACTGTATGGTTATTTGCTTGATAAAAATGATGACTCTGTTTATAATTCTTTTATTTCTAAGAGGCCAGGCTTACGGCCACAATGTAAATATTTGTTGGCATTTGGGGCTACAGTGCATTCATCTTGGTAAATCGTTTTTCTATGATGATAATGACTTGACATATATTAATCTACAGTTTCGACTGGTTTAAGCCATTGGTAAAATTAATTGTTTGAGATTTTAATTATGCCAACAATACTGTAAGGATGAACCTAGGGTTTGGTTTTTATTAAACAGTTTTGAGGTTTAGGTTAGTTGATTATCTTCTGATTTTCAATATTTGTATAATAATTAGGTTATCTATAGATATTCTATTTGTTTGGTATAAACAATAGTTAAATGTAAAAGTATTCCTTTTAATTTGAAAATCTATAAAATTTATCCTATTTCATAAGTAGGTTCTGAAGATGGTTATGAATGGTTATAATAATGTAGATGTTTATGAAGAACCATTTAGAAAAATAAATAATAATATTAATGTTATACTGAATGTTTACAATTTTGGTTTCCTAAATATATAAGGTACTATAATACAATAGAGGTTATAATCTTAACCATTTTCAGTCTATTGACTGCTCATCTTGAACTTACTATTTAGATGTTTAAAAAAAAAAGTTGAATGGAGGTTTAATTGTGCATTATTTACTATAATATATATCTGAAATACTTGTTTATAATTTAAGTATTAAAATGAATGGTTTTCTTTACTGAATGTAAATAAATATATTGTAATATAGTAAATGTTAATGTACTATAATTCACACAGATTAATGACTGTGTGTCCTAAGCTTGCTGTAAAAGACTCTCTATAACATTCCTAGAGGTTTCTGTATAAAAGGTTAAGTCCTAGAATGGATTATTATACTAAATAGATTGGAAAAATAATAGTAAACATTAGAGGAAATTTCAACTCAAATTGGGCCTCCTAAAAAAATAATAAAATAATAAGGGGTGGCAGGAGCGGGGGGGATCCTTCTGGATCCCGGAGGACAAATAGAACAAAACTTCACCTGGGGATTAGGGAATATAACCAACAACAAAGCAGAGTGGCTAGCACTCCTTCAAGTTCTTCCGCTCCTTCAGGCTAAAAATTATCAAAAGGTTCTGATATTCAGAGATTCAAAGCACATCATTTCTAAATTGATCAATGGATACCCCTCGGGAGCTATCAACTATCGTCGCCTGTTCAATAAAGCAAAGCTTCTTATGCTCAATTCTTATGAACCACTTCATATTCTTCGAACAAATAACACTGCAGCAGACATTATGGCCAATTTGGGGGCCTCTCTCCCACAAGGCCATTCCAGACAAAATGGGAATCCTCCCACCCTCAAGTTTGTTCCGTAATGAGGTGTTGGATCTCCCCCCACTATCAATTTCATCATAAAATTTGGAAGTACTCTTTGATCGACCTTAGAATATGGTTTAGCCTTTTGTTTTTCCCCTCCTTTATCCTTTTTCTCTTTTGCTTTTTTGGCCCCCCCTCTACCCTCCCTCCCTTATCCTCCATCCCCTTCTTCTTTATCCCTCTCCCACTCCTTATCCCTCCCTCCTTCGCGCTCTTCTTCATCCCTCGTCATTTGGCAGCTCGTCTCCACATCGTGATGGCCACCGTTGACTCCTCCCATTTATTCTCATGTCCTTCCCTTCCCTCTTCCCTCGCCGCGTGGCCTCCTTCCTGCCTCCTCCAAATCCTAGATGCTGCGGAATTAAAAGCCATTCAATCAAGGGTTAAGTGAATTTCCTCCTCACACGCTCAGGGTCTTCTCAAGAATTACTACATGGCCTCTATCGGCAGTGATATGTCTTCCCATTCCAATTCAATTCATGGTTTTGGCTCTTATGAAGCCCTGCGAATTCTACTGAAGATTTTTACAGGCATCAGTGATGGGCGGTTGCAAGGCCTCCCGTGGCAGGCACTTCCTCTCACCTGTTCAGTAGTGAAGGAAAGGCTTGCCCTTGCATCCTTTTTCCCCTGTTCATGTAAATTTCTCTCAATATCACAGACTGTCTCTCACGGCTCAGGTACTCTTTCAATTTTTGGTAATTGGGGAAAAAGCTTGATGATAGGTTGTCGCTACATGGGGTGGCGAGAAGGTGCAGCAGGCACTTTGGCTTGTGGCAGACAAGACAATTTTCAGCTGCAACAGGAATTCCTTGTGCTCAGGTTTTGGTTCAGTAATCTCTCAGCTTGCACCTCTGGTAGTTCTGTCCATGCCATTCATAACCAATTCACTTGAATAAACATATTGACAGAGGCAAGCAAAATGGATCAGGCAGGCGAAAATGCAGGGATTATGGACATCAAAAAGAATTTGAGGAGGTTGTACGAAATGCTTTCTATCAGTTTCATGGATAACAAAGAGATGGGTCGGGAGGTGAAAAGTATGGGAGAAACAGTGAGCTACACCTCGCTGCAAATTAGTAATCATGATGCCTGCATTGACGATAATGAAAGTAACCTTCGTGAAGTCATGGGGAAAGTCAAAAGGATTCAAGAGGACCTTCAGCGCTTCATATCCGTGAATCAGAGCAGCAGATTCAATGGAGCCACTGCTGATGCTGCGCTGCCAATGGAGGAGGAATCCATAGCTCAACCAAGAAATATCAGAGGCAATCCCTAGTCTGTTACTGTTAGTTATGGATGAATGTTTTTCTGTCTTTTTATTTGCAATCAGTTTGTAAGGGTTTACACAACCTGCGGCTTTAACTGTTTTGGACAAACTCTATGTGAAGTATTTTGGGAAACACCCTGGATAAGCCCATTGTGCAGCATTTTTTCTATGCATAAGAGCCTGTGCAAGAAGATGAGGGACCTTTTTGTGCACGTTAGATGCAATAGAAACCTGAAAAATCAGTCATCCCTCAACTTACTTAGATTTTTTGAGATACTTATACAAAATATCTTGCATTGAGTAAAAAACATGAAATGTAAGAAATTGAATCACCTTTCCGAATATATAACTTTTATGTATCGAAAATTTGCATAGCTATGTCAAATTTCATTTTTTCTAACAGGAACTTTTTATTTTTCAGGGAAATTATAAGGTATATGTTTTTGTGGTGCAGCCTTTGAGGGCCTAAATGATCGAATCAAGCTACAAAAATTGAAATCCATGTAGAGAACCCATAGCACTAGTGCGGCATTATTTTTCAAAAATTAAATTAGTAATTTTATAATATTTTTATAATTGTCTAAGTGAGAAAACCTTGAAAATGGTACGTGTTTTGTGGGTGCAACCTTTGAAGGTCTTAATGCAAAAATCATGAAATGGGGTTTTGATATAACGTAGAGGTTAGTGTCTACTTGTGCACCATACAATTTTTGTTCGAAGTGATCAAGAATTGAAAAATTTATACGAGAAACACTAACAGTGTGTTTTTTGAGTTGAGGAGTGATGACAGAAGATAAATAAGAAAAAAATAGAAAAAATTATGTATTCTTGTTAAAATTTACATATTTAGAATCTGCAAAAAAAACCATATATGTTTCTAAAATCTCATAAAAAATGGAGGTGTGCAGCATAATTAGACGAACCATTAAACACAAGCATATTGAAAATATGGATATAATGCTGAATTTGCCATGGTTTATCATACTCCAAGGCACAGGCATGTTAATCCGAAGCAAAGTACAAAGCAGACACATAGGAATAGGAATTCCACGAAAGCATGGGTGGAGGCTCGGCCTTATCATTTGGAGGGAATAAAAATTTGAATTTGACAATACGCGCGCGCGATTTAACACTACAAAACGCGTGCGCGTTATATAAACACAAAACGCGAGCACGATATGTGAAACCAAAAAATAGCGCCAATATAATTTTGACATAATTCTTGGGATCATAATGCTTCTATTCTTCAAGTTGGTGTACACTCCACATATAACATAAGGTTTGTAGGTTCATTAATCTAAAATACATCAATTGGTATCACACAAATGATATAGAATGTGTGTGTATACTATTACTACTAGAAGTATTAGTATTAAACTAGTTACTAATTGTACACTGATTGGGGATGGAGAGAGGGATCTGGTACATAATGATGCCTAGGGATTTCCACTAGTGACCTATTGCAACCTCTTCCATAGCCCTAATGACCTGCTACAATTTTCCAATGCATCATGTCTCCAATATCATGCCAATAGTGGCAACCTTAGCTCCTTCAATGGCGACATCTGATGCTCCCACAGGTGCTTTATATGATACACAAATAATAAATCCTTCTTTTAGTGAAATAATTCATCATCATCATCATCACCTTCCTCATCATCATCATCACCATCGCCATCATCATTGTCCTCATCATCATTATCATCATCCTCATCCTCATCCTCATCATCAGCTTCATCATCACCATCATAATCATCATCAACATGATCATCATCATCACCATCAACATCATGAACATCATCATCACCATCATCGTCATCATCATCATGAACATCATCCTCATCACCATCGTTGTCATCATCATCATCATCATCCTCGTCATCATCATCATAATTCTTCATCATCATCATCATCATCATCACCTTCATCATCATCATCATCATCATCATTCATCATCACCATCAACATCGTGAGCATCATCATCATCATCCTCATCATCATCATCATCCACACCATCCTCATCATGAACATCATCATCATCATCCTCATCATCATCACCATCAACATCAACAACATCATCCTCATCATCAACATCATGAACATCATGAACATCATCATCATCATCCTCACCATCCTCATCATGAACATCATCATTATCATCCTCGTCATCATCATCATCCACACCATCCTCATCATGAACATCATCATCATCATCCTCATCATCATCATCACCTTCATCATCGTCATCATCATCATCATAATCACCACCATCAACATCATGAACATCACCATCCTCATCCTCATCCTCATCCTCATCATCATTCATCATCATCATCATCATCACCTTCATCATCATCATCATCATCATCATCATTCATCATCACCATCAACATCGTGAACATCATCATCGTCATCTTCATCATCATCATCATCCTCATCATCATCACCATCAACATCATCCTCATCATCAACATCATCAACATCACGATAAACACAACAGCTAGAATGGTGGTAGCTATCTTTGAGAAGAGATGTGGCTGTTATTCTCATCCGTGTCAAGTTGAATACAAAATGCGTAGAAAGGGTCATCATGAGGGAGAGAACCCAAAAAGTCCAAAACATAACCCTAGAATATGAACCATCATTAAGTTTGCGATCCAAGGTGGTTAGTTGAATAGTCAACTTCTCGGGGTCATAACTTTTGCATTCAACCTCTGATTTGGGTGCTCAACAGCCCATTGAAAAGGTCTATCCGATAGTTATATCTTTCGACTGATGCCAAATGCATACTATTGATAACCATTCCCCCCCCCCCCCTCACCCCCTCGAATCGCAAAAAAACGTCGTTTAGGGCCTCAGAACGGTCCCGAATGTTTGAGACCCGAAAAACCTATAGGAAAATGACTAAGACACTGCCACAATGGACAATTGCTTTGAGCCAGTGGAATAGGTGGTTCTCCACCGATATCCATCTATATCAGTTAGTAAAATAATGAAAATATTATTTATTTAAACAATAAGAGCTTAAAAGAAACCTTAATCATACATCTCAATAATCATACATAAAATACTAAAACATCGTAATATTTTTCTTGATAGGAACAACTAGAAGAAACATGACAATTTTATCCCAACCATAGGTCTCTACTTGGCATATGTTTTACTGTTGAAAGGACAACCCCAAGTTGAGGAATTGGAACCTAACATGAGAAGGTCTCTTATAACATGGACACTAATGGATGACACGCGATATTTATCCTCCTCAAGGAAATAAGAATGAATTCTAACCCATTTTTCTTATGATTTTTCCCTTCTCCTGGAAGACAAGATCATAATAAAGTGTTTCGTTTATCATGTCATACCTTTTTCCTTTGTTTTTCAACATTTTGATGAAATCCTATGACAAAAAGGTTCTTCATCCAGCTGCACAAGTTGCAACAATATTTCTTTAACAACATCGAAATTTGTCAGCTCTATGATCACAATAGTCCTTAAGCTCGGGACAATATATTCCATCGGAATTACAGCTTCTTGTCCATACACCAACTAAAATGGCCCATTGTCTTGTCAATTTCTTAAAATTCATGCGATATTCCCATAATACCGCTGAAATATTTTGATCCCATTCATCTCTTTAGACATTGCAAACCTTTGTTTATGCTTTCTCCATAATTTTGTTAAAGGATTTGACAGCTCCATTTAGATTTTTTTAGAGGTTATATCCTTTATTATATCAAAAGCATGTTATTTTAATCAAATTTGTATGGATATTCCAATTTCACTAATATAAATTTTCCTATATGAACAAGGAATTGTGTATAACCTCCTTTCCAGTATCTTGGTTCCACACAATCCTTTGTTGCATCAAGAATCCCTCTAATGGAGTTAGGGGGGTTAAGGCTACTCGAATATTTTGTTTTTGCAAAACCTTGACCATTCAGTTAGTAGTTCTCTTTATATATGGCAAAGATATTTTTTGGATATCAACTGAATGATGGGTGTGACTTTTGTTTTGACTTATCAATGGGATTCATATGATAGCTCCATTGTTCATGAAGTCCTTCCATAGGTGGTATAATTATTTGTTTATGTGGTCAAAATGCAATATCCTTGAATCCCTAGTGGTGAGGGTTTTAATGAATCTAGAATTTTGTTTTGCATGGTACTGAGAGTTTGCATGTAAGTACTAACCAGTATGGGTTTCTTTTCCTAGAAAGTTAATACCCAGTATGGGTACTCACGTGTAAAGGAGGGTGCATGGGTCCTCTTAAGGTAGAGAAGTCCGATTTATGATTTTATCAAAATGAGTTATATCTAGTTAAGTGGGATTAGTCATTAGGCCAATAATTTAAAGCTTCTAGGTCAACTGGTAAAATCAACACTTCTTTAACTTAACCAGAATTTCAAACACAATTTAATGGCATAGTTTTAAAAGTAAATATCATTTATAAACCTCATTTGGTAATATGATATGGGGTTTCCATATATGGACATATGGTAGTTCATATCAAATTATACTTACTAGATTAATGAATCACATACCTTCCTAGAGGCTATCATACCAACACCAAAATTAGTCATCTGGTAAATACAACAGCTAGAATGGTGGTAGCTATCTTTGAGAAGAGATGTTGTTGTTATAAAAAATCCATGTCAAGTTGAATACAAACTGAGTCCAAAAGGGCCTATTTATAATAATCATGAGGGAGAGAACCCCAAAAGTCCAAAACATAATTCTAGAAGATGAACCATCATAAAGTTTGTGGTGCAAGGTGGTTAATTGAATAGTCAACTTCTCGTGGTCATAAATTTTGCATTCGATCTCTGATTTGGGTGCTCGATATCCCATTAAAAAGTTCTATCCGATCTTTAAATCCTTCAACTGATGCCAAATGCATACCATTGATAACCATATCCCCCCAAATCGCCAAAAAATTGTTATTTGGGGCCTCAAAATGGTCACGAACGTTTGAGACCCATAAAACCCATAGGAAAATAACTAGGACACTGCCACAAAGGACAATTGTGTTGAGCAAGTGGAATAGGTGGTTCTCCACCAATATACATCTATATCAGTTAGTAAATTTATGAACATACTATTTATTTAAACAATAAGAGCAAAAAAGAAACCTCGATCATACATCTCAATAATCATACATAAAATATTAAAACATCGTAAATTTTTTCTTGATAGGAACAACTAGAATAAACATGACAATTTTATCCCAGCCATAGGTCTCTACTTGGCATATGTTTTACTGCTGAAAGGACACCCCCAAATTGAGGAATTGGAACCTAACATGAGAAGGTATCTTATAACATGGACACTAATGGATGACACACAATATTTATCCTCCTCAAGGAAATAAGAATGAATTCTAACCCATTTTTCTTAGGATTTTCCCCTTCTCCTAGAAGACAAGATCATATTAAAGTGTTTCCTTTATCAGGATTGTCCCCCTCTCCCAAAAAGGAAAGCAATGGATAGTTTTTTCTTCTTCTCTAGATTTCCCCCCTCTCCTAGAGCTCCACTTACAAATGAAATCTAACTCACTTGACAGAATTTCCCTCCTATCCTGCAAGATGAGCGCAATTCATCGATACTTGTCCAATATTCCCCCCCTCTCCCTTAAGTTCTAGTGCATCCATATGAGATATCCACACATAATTTCCCCCATATCATATTAGATAATCCCAGTGAAGCTACTCCTTAACCATTCACAATACTTCTGACCTCTTGGTCAAATTAGAAGCTTGAATCTTTACTAGAGCATTTGAAACCAACAATACCTAAATACTTATTTGGGACTGTCCCCCCTCTCCCTCAATTTCTAGTGCATATAGATGAGACATCCATTCTGAATTGTCCACATCTCTTATTGGATAATCTTGGTGAAGCTACTCCTTCTCCCTTCACAACATTTTTGACCTCCTAGGTCAAATCACACACTCGAATACCTACTAGAGCATTCGAAATAAAGGAGAATAACTCTCCCAACACCACAAATCAAATATGTACTAGGGAATTTAAATCACATGGGAATAATAACATAAAACATCTTCGGGTCCTTACTATTGTTGAGAGTACAACTTTGGGAGTTATTCTACATGACCTTATGTTTTATTAAGGTTTAAGACTTGTGTTGTAACCAAATCCAGAATCTATGTTGTAATTAGGTTCATATCTTCTCCTTGATCTTATGTTGTATTAAGTTCTAAGACTTGTGTTTTATCAAGTCTGGAACTTATATTATATTAAGTTCACATGACATTGTCATATTCGGGAGAGATGTTTGTACTAGGAAAAATTGGTTGTCGTATAGAAGAACACATCTTCCAACCTCAATTTGCTTTCTCTTAATGTGTCGATCATGTCATACTTTATTCCTTTGTTTTTCAACATTTTGATGAAATCCCATGACAAAAAGTTCATCATCCAGCTGCACAAGTTGCAACAATATTTCTTTAACAGCATCAAAATCTATCATCTCTATGATGACAATGGTCCTTAAGCTTGGGACAATATACTCAATAGGAATTATAGCTTCTTGTCCATACACCAACTGAAATGGCCCTTTGTCCTATCAATTTCTTACAAGTCATGCGATATGCCCATAATACGCCTGAAATATTTTGATCCCATTCAGCTCTTTGGATGTTTCAAACCTTTATTAATGCATTCTCCATAATTTTGTTAAAGGATTCGACAGCGCCATTTAGTTGAGGTTGATAAGGTGTTTTCCTTCTATTATGAATTTGAAATTCTTTCGTTAGTTCTGCAATCAACTAGTTGACAAAGTGTGTACCTTGGTCACTTATTAAAATATTTTTGCATCCAAATAGTGTCAGGACATTCTCAAATAAAAACCTCGTAATGATCACAACAGTACAATCATTTATTGGTGCTCCTTCAACCCATTTGGTTAAGTAATCGATCATAGTAATAATATAGTGTGCCCCAATTCCATTCCGTGTTGGACTTATGGGACGCACAAAATTAATGACCCATTTATAAAATGCGTGCAAAGTTATTTGAGGTACTAATGGAATTACATTCCATCACTATGGATTTCCACTCCCTTGACAAACATCACAACTACGACAATAATTCTAGGCATCTGCGTGCATGGTAGGCTACCATAATCCTACTTCTAAAATCTTGCGCACTGTAGCTTTTCATGTATATTGACCTCCTGCAACACCACCATGTGCGTCATTTAATTTCATTGTTTTCTCATGATCCAAAGCACAACAACGAAGAATCTCATCAGGACGCATTTTATGTAGATGTCCAATGATCAACTAGAAATATGCAACCCACGTAACCAATTGTTTCTTCTCTTCTAGGGTTAACTTAGCTGGCGTATAAATCGTACTAAAAAAAATTATGATATCTCTATGATGATCGTCAAACATGGTTATCACAAACAAATGTGCATCAGGGAAATTATCATCTAGGTCATGAGGCTCTTCGCCACTTTGTATCCTTGAAATATGTGTTGGTCCCAAATTCCATCAACTTGGTTTAAAAATTATCTCAAAACTAAATTCTTGGAAGAGGAGAAGCCATCAACAGATTCCCCTCCCCCAGCACTAGACTATTGACAAAGTATTTCAATGCGGAATAGTCAGTATATATCTTAAAATTTCCACCCAACAAATAATATATGAATTTTTTATGTCGTTGACATCTTCGTGCTAGCGAAGGAAATGGGATGATAGATGGATCCTTTACAAGGATGCATCGATACCACACTCAGGATGACAAGAGATGTATTGACATGAACATCAAACTCATTTTTTTCAGAATGGAAAGGAAAGTATTGGCGCAGTAGCCATATTTTTTTTCAATGTGTCCACAAACTCTTGGAAACTCTCTGTCCATTAAAACTTAGCATCTTTTTTCAAAAGTTTTTCCATCGCAGCAGTGACCTATGCATATCTTTTACTAAATTTTCTATAGTATTCAGTGTGTCTAGTGTTTCACTCAACTTTGTAACTATATTAGGTGGTGTTAGATCATGAAAAATCGTAATTTTGGTTGAGTCATCCAAAATTTTATTGCGACATACCACATGTCCTAACATGGTGAAAAAGATACATTTCTTCAAACTGAGTGAAATTTTATACTAGTGACAACATTCCAACATCATTATAAGGCTCTTAATATGGTCTTCTAAGATCCCAAATATTGTCCAATCATTGACGTAGAATTGAATAAATTTATGTATACAATCTTTAAAGGAAGCTACTACAATTATAGAAAAATTTGTAGGAGCATTCTTAATTCCAAAAGGAAATTACCATATATTGGAAATATCCCCTCTCTATAGAAAAGGTAGTCTTTTTTTGTCTTATTTTGTAATACTGATATGATGGTAACCAAAAAATCCACCAGTGAACAAATACATTTTCTTCCCTCTGATACTCTCTAGTACTTCATCTGTGAACGGAGTCAGAAACAAGTCTTGCAAACAAGCATCATTCAACTTTCTTAGGTTGACACAAATTCTTACTTCACATGAGGTCTTGTTGTCTTGGAATACTATCAGACTAATCTATTATGATTCCTCGAAAGGTTCTATAACACCTACCTTTAACATTCGTTCCAATTCATCCTTGATATTTTCTTTGTATCATGGATTCAATCGATATAGTCTCTTCTTAATCGTTTTTGCGTTGGTTCTCAAAGGTGTTTTCATTTTGCTGAGATCTCCGACTATTCCCTTCATCTTTGAAAATATGGTAGGGAAAAAATACCAAAATTCGTGCAATAAATCAATGATCCTTTCTACAGTCTCCTCATCCCAATAATCTCCAATATTAGAGAACTTTGGATTGCTAGGTGAGCCAATATTAACTTTATTTATTTCAAGTGGACTCGGGAATTGGTCACTAGAACTACCAAAAACTTCCACTTCGTGCACACCTTTCGAATTAGGTATGTTTATGTTGAGTGGGTCATCATCATCTAGTTCTCCAGTCACATTGTATCATTCCATCCAATGGTTGATTGTCATGTTGCATTCACAAAAAATTGTCACTGCGACAGGGATTTCCTTAAATATCTTCTCTTTTATTACATGTAGTGCAGCATAAATTGTTGGGTGTTCATCTGTGAACTTGAATGAATGTGTGAAACTAGTAGCTAGGGCTTCCCACTCAAGTATTCCTCGTCACAGTTCAACAAATGTATACCAATTCCTTTGTATCATGTACAATGTATGTATGAAGTGATGAACCCATTCTTGTCGCGGATATTACTACCATGTCATGTGATAATTCTCAATATGTTCAACATGATTTGTCAATAATGCATACTTGAAAATTAGTATAAATGATCTCTTCTCCAAATCTGATATCTAACAATCCTCTACATTGCGTCCATTTAGAGATAGATTGTTTATGTGTACCCCACCATCTCGTAGGTGTAGCGTTCAGCAAAAAGTCCAAGATGAACAATCATTGTAATTCTATAACTTTTTCCTCAAATTATGCTAAAAAATATGCAAGGTTAGGAAAACCTTCATATGTGGGTAGCTCACTTTCCGCAACTCCTACGTGTCGCACAGATCTTGTACTTCTTGCACATCTTCTCATGGAAACTTTGTGCATACGATTCTCTCAATTTTCTAATGCTTCACCTGAAGTAGAAATACAAGATCTAACACTCCTCCAAATCATCTTTCCATCAGTTGTTAGATTTATATAGTCATCTCATGAGGAAATAATGTTATATATATGATCCAGGTAATTACCTTGTCCTTCATTGTTTACTGGTTAAACACATATATGTCCTTCCAATGGTTCAATTGGAGCGAACACCCTTATCTATAAAACTTCAAATGACATAATTATTCTCTTAAATTTTATGATGGTATAATTATTTATCGTTCAACTAATCCATAAAAGTGTAGGATATGGGTTTGTATCATCGACAATGTCGATGACTTCAAAGTTTGCATATGTTCTCATAC
Source organism: Pseudotsuga menziesii (assembly GCA_001517045.1). Classification (NCBI taxonomy): domain Eukaryota; kingdom Viridiplantae; phylum Streptophyta; class Pinopsida; order Pinales; family Pinaceae; genus Pseudotsuga; species Pseudotsuga menziesii. The sequence continues at coordinate 229,330 of LPNX010248400.1, forward strand.
CTTCTACCTTGATAGGTACATGAGTGAGTCGATCAATTGGTAGAACCTTTGACTGATTTGATAACCTTAATTGGATGGGAGACCAATAAAGTCGTGTCATGTTCATTGTTTCCCATGTCTTCCTTACTAAGATATTGACATTAGATCCCAAATCTAAGATAATATAGTCCATGTCATAGTCTCCTATTGGTGTAGTCGTTTGCAACTCACGACCAGTTTTTAATATTTTCCTGACATGGTTAACTATTCTTCCAAGTCCCAACTCTTATGAAGTCTCTTCTATAAGTTTTTTCAATTCTGTGACAACATATTTATCATGGATTAGTGCAAAACAAATTTTGAAAAAATATTTTAGCTTACTAACCTTTCTCATAGGTTGCTTTCTAATTATTTCATCAACCTTTCAGGAACCTCTCTTACTTGTCCATGTGTTGAGGTTCGATTTTTGTTAACAAATTCTGTTTGGACGTCAAAGAATACCTTCTTTTTCTTTCTGGATTTTGAAGGATTTCTTTTTTGTGCCACTGGTTGCACCTTCGGTTGTCCATTTTATGCCTCCCAATTTGCTCCAGTCACAACACCACCCTGTGTGAAGACAAAAATGTTTGCTTCTATTAGCTTAGAAGAAATCATTTGGATATTATGGTTGGGGTTCGGATTGGGATTCTGCACAGGGTTTGGATTTATCACAGTTCGATCCTGACACTTTGCAATTAGTTGCAGACAATGTTCGACAGTATGGTCATATGCTTTACAATAAAAATAGGTATTCACATGATTTGCACAATCTAGAGAAAAGTGTCATAGTTGTCCACAGTTATAACATATGACTTGGCCTATTTCTTGACCAAATTATCCTCCTTGTTGTTGTTTTTTTCCTTGGCCTTGAAAATTTCCACCCCCCTAGTTTGAGGCTATTGTTGCTATGGAAGATATTGGTTTGATTCATATTACAGTTGAGGATATTATGGTGGTTGAAATTGTGTTGGTGGATATTGAACAGGATTTTATTGAGCCTGTTATCATTAAACTTGCATCTTATCATCATTCTTCATCAAGAAGGTATCCACCGTTTTCTCCTGCAACAAATAAAATTCTCTGCAATCTTTCTCATCATGTCTTACAAATTTACAAAATTTACAATTCAGACTAGCTGGTGCACTTCCCATATTCTGCAAATACACACATTATTCGGACCAGTGGCCTCTAGTCTGGAATATTCTACACCAAGGCAACCCTTGGGTGTTTATCGGGTTCGGTACTCTTATTGTGACATAGTTCATGAGTATAAGAAAGTTATTTTTATGGTGTCCATTTTTTTCTACATCTTGTACACCATGGCTCTTCTTGAAACTCTTTTCCTTTATTGATGTCTTGGAGTTGTACCATAACGTTAGCCAATTGCGACTGAATATGCATCATTCATGTACTGATTTCTCCAACTAGTGAGGATTCTAGATTCATGTCTATTTCCATAGCTTTTATCTATGACACAATATTTTGTTTCATCATTCTAATCCAGATGTGTGACAATAATGCGTCAATGATCCATTCCTTGTGTTGTACATCTGACATATGGAACCTTACTTTGGCCATTAATTTGTTGAATTTTTGGTCAAAGTCCCACATAGACTTTGTAGTAAACTGGTTGATTTCTTTAATCTCTGTAATGCATTGCGACTCATATTTTGACTTTCTGAACTCATCAATCATTCCAATTCGAATCTAGTCAAACGTTTTCTACATAAATCCTAGTGGCACTATAGAAAACTTCATGTACCAGTCTAGCACATGGCCTTGGAAATTTGTGATGATATGTGCTTTATTTATGTCCTCATATTGGATCCGTCACACAATCCATATCGATTCGCAGAGAAACCAATGTTGTTATGCTTATTCCAACCCATTTCCATTAAATATTGGCAACTTAATGTTTGTCGCAACCATTATGTTGGATCCTGATACACTTGGGAATTTTTTTTTAGTAGTCGTACTCCCTTGTCCACTATTCACAACATTAGTACTATTTATATTTACAAACCCACTTGGAGACAATTTTCTAGATCTTAGCTCTAGTGATGTATGTGGCGTTGTAGGTGTGTCGTACTCATGTTCTAGTCTTGGAGTTTTTGTTGGTTCTCCTAATTATTCTTATCCTTTGGCTATCAACTGATATTGTTCTTTTTCATCACAAGATCCTTTGTCTATGTGTGATGCAAGCTCATAGTATTCTCCTCTATTCGTACTACAACTTTCTGTTCCTCTAACGGTCTTTTTTCTATTTCCTGACCTAAATCTTCTTCCACTTCTTAAATAACAAGCCCCTAATTCAGTTCCTCTATCTCTAGGGAACACATAAACTTAGTTTGCTCCATTTTTCACATAGTTATGCTGCAACATATCCACCCTCATGTGCACAATTTTCAACTGTCACATTCGTAAAATTATTATTTCACATACAAGCATATTTATCCAAATTTGCAAGGACAATAAATATCTTTCACAGGTTCCTAAGATTTTTTTGCTCTGCCTCAATATATGAGGTTATTTTGTTGATAAGAAACTCAATAATATATCCTTGCAAAATCCTATCCACCCAAAACTCAATAGCCCTCGACATAGGGTTTCTTACACTTCTCAATCACTGAATCAACTAAGGATTCTAGTTCAACAAATTTTCTCATCTTGAAAGTTTCTTTACTGGGTTGTCAGCTTCGACAACCACTTATGCAACAAAATAAGAAATTCAGAAAAGAAAATTTCGTGAATATCCGTGTATAGATATCATCCCAACCACTCTGTTGAGTTTAACCGAGATCCTTTACTCTCTTTTCATGTAAACTCTAATTCTTTCAAATCCACCCAGTATTGGATTTCATCCTTCTCCGAATGCCACAACATATCCCTCACAAAAATGATTCAAGGTCCCATCAATGAAACCATTTATTGGATTCTTAGTTTCTTTGACCGAGGTTTGGTCCCTCCTTGGTGTGCAACAAATCCCAATATATCAGCCCGAAAAATAAATGATCAGTCTGTAGCACCTACGATGTAGATGCAGTCTCACCCATGATATCTTTCTTTGGGTAGCTTCTAGAACCAGGTTTCCACAGTTGGGTGGGGGATTTTGGGTCGAAAATATCTGATGGGGTGGGTATTTATACTTATTACACATAGTTAAGTTTCCTTACAACTAGCCCTTTGACAAGTATTATAACATCAAACCCGATGCAACATAAGCACAATCAATAATAATAGTGCGATGACTACATATAAACTCATTCATAAGAAAATACATAAACATATATTCACAACAATATATATATGAAACTCAATCACACTAATCATTCACACATTTGACACATTATCTAGCATGGACACCTATCCAAGAAAAAACCACAAAGGTGCTCCTCATCTGGCATGAGAAATATATGACACCTTTGGTCTACACACTAAGCAAGCAAACTATGTTCCATATCTCTCTTCTTTATCTATACAAACTTCCTCCTCCTCTCATGCTCTTTGTTCTTCTATTTTCTATTCTTTTTTACTTGAATCTACTAATGATTCACACACATCCTCGATCAACTCAATCGTTTCTACACTCTTGTGCACTTAGTTGCACGTTCTTTAAATCCTCTCTATGACTCAACACACTATCAAACAATACAATCAGACTGTCACTAAATGACCATATTCTACTAAGACTAGCATAAATAGACCCTCCGGAGGCTAACCCACATACAATTTGGGTTTCTCCTTTTATAGATTCTTAGATGTCACTCTCATCTGACTTCATACAGTTAGTCAACACGTTGTCTTTCCTATTTTATTGACACATGTCAATAGCAACTAACAAAGTGACTTACAATGATGATGTCATACACATGGCTTCCGACGACTCTATCCGTTGTCCTACCCATAATATTTCTGAATTGTCACTTTCTAGACATTACACTGCTACACGTCTTCTGACATGGTTAAATTCATCACTTCATTCCTTGTCACATCCTTTCCTTCTGTCATTGTTCCTATTCCATCGCGAAATCTCTTTTGTTGTGAACTCTCTTCTTATTTTGTCACAACTTCCTCTTCATCCTTGTCTTTCCTTATCTCTTTCGTCTTCGTCTACTTCAGTTCCTCTTCTTTCGCATCTTCCTTTATTGGTACTTCTTCTACCTTGTCTTCCTTCCTTCCACAACTGCTTATCATGTAACTCATGCCCCTTCTTTCCTTATTCTATTCTTCCTTCTTTACTTTTGTTGCAGATCCTTTTACTTCTTGCAACCTGGCTCTTTTCCATCCTTGGGCAGAACTCTAACTGAATTCCACCTATTTTTCCCTAGGCTCAACACTACATAAGGCCTTGCCTCAGTCTTCAATCTACAAATTTTATCTTTTTCCTGTTTTGAATGACATATTAGTGAAATAAGTTGGTGTTATGCTCACCTTCCTAATGCCACTGATTTATATATTTTTGTTGCAAATAGATATCCTCCTAATTCTTACAGGGCCAGAGTTGGTCACGGGTAGTTTTCTCATTTTCTTTTATCTCTTCATCAGAACCAGTATCCATTCCTATTTACGGAATTTAATCTAGTAACTAGTTGTTCTGTTAGCCTCTTTTTGTCCTCGAATATGTTTCTGAACTCCTGTTTTTTCCAAGTACGGATTGTAGCCTTCAGAGTTTCCATTTTTTTGTTGAAATTGGTACATCCTAGTTCCCTTAGGATGGATCATGTCCTTCCACCATTGATTAAAAAATGATTTATAATTATTTTGTTCCATTCAAAATTGGTCAAAACAAAAAGAATTCCTAATCGAGGGGCGGGGGAGGGGGAATCCATCCCATTTCAAGAAGACAGGATAGTGATCTGACACAGATGTGGATAAAAATAGGGCTATTAAATCGCCACCCCCATTAACAATCCCTTCCATTGTCAAAAATATGTCCAAACAGCAGGCCACATGGTGATCCCCGTCCCTTTTATTTTTCCACATAAACCACCCATTCTGATATCTCCACATCTACCATATTATTTTCTGCAATAAAGTATTTAAAGGATTCATTTGCAACTCCTATAATTCGTCATCTCCGTTTCTTCTCTTACAAAGAGGTTATTAAGTTAAAGTCTCCTCCCAATATCAAATTCATGGCCCCCACCCACCTTATTGCCCATCATAGAGGCTTCAAAAAAGGATCCTTCTGAGGATAAATACACAGACCATAGACATTTGTTAGGGTCCCTTTGACCAAAGTATTACATATCTATAAATCAACTGGAAAGGGTATTCTATGGCTCAAAATTTCATGAGATTTACTTTTTTTTTATGCCATAAAATTGCCAAACCTCATTTCATTCCTTGAGCATCCACTATCTCTTTTTTGCATCTCTTGGAAATGTTACTTCCTATCTCCTTCATTGCCTTTGTTTCGCATTTTTTTTTGACAACTCCAAATATTCACAAAAATTTAAAAATTTTCTATATGACATTTAATGGTAGATCATAGCCAGAATGCTAGTTTAATAACTAACTTTAGTTTATTTAATACGTAGATTTTCATACAATACATCGAGAGCAAAATTAGGGCTTAATTGTTTTTTATTAATAGTAACTAAAAAGGCTACATAAATTTTACTTACTAACTTGTAAGTCACATGTCACTAACTGTATTCAATCTAGAATGATTTTTATTTTTGAATAAAAGTTTAACAGAGTTAAAGAGTTTCAAATTATTAAATTGAGATCATTGACTTGTTTGTAAGAATGTGTATGATTCTGATGGTTGTCTTTTTTTCTTATTAAAGGGGGCTTGAGGTTAGCCCAAGGCTTACTTAGCTTTTCTCAAAGCTAATGTAGATCTGATGCTTGTACATGATTCACAGGTAAAACTTACTTCCAGGTTTACGATGTAGGACATTAAAACACAGAAGAACAAATGAGTAAGCTAGTAAATATTCTTGAGCTCTATCTAATGTATAGGTTATCTAAGTGTAAGAATTCCTTGGCCTATAGTAGAGTTTACTCTACCTAGGTATAAAAAATGGAGTTAGCAGTGATGATCATTTGTTCTAACACATAAATTATGGCATATAGTCATCTAACATGTTTTTTAGTTGAATGGAGCATTATGGGCCTAAAAACATTCTCCATGTTTTATAACTATGCACTTTACCATGTTAACCTAGAACTTCCAAAGTCCTAATGTTATATTATTAATTTTTGCACTAGAAACTCATTGCAAAAATAAACAAGATAACCTAGGCATATATATTCGACGCATAACAATACCCTAACCTAGGTATGCATTCGATGCATAACATATAAACTAACCTAGGCATAAAAATTATCATTATTAAAATGGTAGTTAAAAACTAACTATAATTATAACAATGCTAACCTATGCATGCCACCAATGCATAAAATATTAACTATAACCTAGCTAAAAATACACAATACATATATAAAACTATAACCTAGCTCGAAGCATCGACATACCAAAATATGATTTGTTTATTTCTTTTACAAAGATAATAGTATTATGTTTACAATTCAATGCAGGGTTATCATGCAGATTTAAAAACTATATCAATACCAAAAGAATTTCGATTGAAGTGGAATCCACATGGTGAATACTTGTTGGAAGTAGGGTTTTAGCATTAAACCCTAAGCAAATACATTTAATGCTTTCCCTAAAAACGCTTGGGTTCATTTTTGTTTACTTTGGAAAGGGAGAGTGGGCTGACAGGCCCTCGGCCTCCTCAGGTCTCTGCAACGATTTTTTTCACTCTTTGGATGCCCATGGAGTTAGTAGACTTGAACCCTCGTGCTTTGTATTCTTCCTTTCTTCTATATCATCGCAATTCCTCTTATTGTCGAGGCATTAGCAGGTTTGAAGCTTGGTATCTTTGCCATCAATGTTTCATCGAGCTGAGTGTTTAAACTGGTAAGTCGTAACAACTCTTTTTAGCATTTTTAATTTCTTTTAATTATCTATCTATACGCTGCTATTTACTAATAGTTCACATCACCTACTATTTGTTTTAATGTAGGTGAAATACTTATCAGTGCTCAGTCAAAACTTGAAAATGTTTTCTAGAGCTAAAGGGTGAGAGCGTGAAAGGCTCGGGTTAGCCTCGGTCCCAACCTTGTGGTACCCTTTGTTGTGGAAGTGTTTGTGGTGATACCACTAGTTCCTATAGAATGTTACTGTGGGGTTCACAATTTACTTATGGTAACTTGTTGTTTTGATAGGAAAAGAGGTCGTAAGGTCATCCTTAGAGATACGCTAGGGTTTCGCAGGTGGAATGTGACTCTTGAAATAATGGTTTATGTTATGAATAAAAATTTTCTAGGGTTTTAAAATAGTTATGTTTAATACAGTAAATAAGTTAAGTGAAGCATCCTCGGCCTCTTTCTTGGCCACTGAAAGCCTTCGAGGATATGAATCCGGTCAGGCATATTGTTTTTAAAGAGTTAGACCATGGGGTGATTGTATGGTTATTTGCTTGATAAAAATGATGACTCTGTTTATAATTCTTTTATTTCTAAGAGGCCAGGCTTACGGCCGCAATGTAAATATTTGTTGGCATTTGGGGTTATAGTGCATTCATCTTGGTAAATCATTTTTCTATGATGATAATGATTGGATATATATTAATCTACATTTTTGACTGGTTTAATCCATTGGTAAAATTAATTGTTTGAGATTTTAATTATGCCAACAATACTGTAAGGATGAACCTAGGGTTTGGTTTTTATTAAACAATTTTGAGGTTTAGGTTAGTTGATTATCTTCTGATTTTCAATATTTGTATAATAATTAGGTTATCTATAGATATTCAATTTGTTTGGTATAAACAATAGTTAAATGTAAAAGTATTCCTTTTAATTTGAAAAGCTGTAAAATTTATCCTATTTCATAAGTAGGTTTTAAAGATTGTTATGAATGGTTATAATAATGTAGATGTTTATGAAGAACCATTTACAAAAATAAATAATAATATTAATGTTATACTGAATGTTTACAATTTTGGTTTCCTAAGTACTTAAGGTACTATAATACAATAGAGGTTAAAATCTTAACCATTTTCGGTCTATTGACTGCTCATCCTGAACTTACTGTTTAGATGTTTAAAACAAACAGTTGAATGGAGGTTTAATTGTGCATTATTTACTATAATATATATCTGAAATACTTGTTTATAATTTAAGTATTAAAATGAATGGTTTTCTTTACTGAATGTAAATAAATAGATTGTAATATACTAAATGTTAATATACTATAATTCACACAGATTAATGACTGTGTGTCCTAAGCTTGCTGTAAAAGATTCTCTATAACATTCCTAGAGGTTTCTGTATAAAAGGTTAAGTCCTAGAATGGATTATTATACTAAATAGATTGGAAAAATAACAGTAAACATTAGAGGAAATTTCAACTCAAAATGGGCCTCCTAAAAATATAATAAAATAATAAAATAATATTTATTAATTTTGGAGGAAGAAAAGAAAAAACTTTACTTTCTTGTTTGTATTTTTGACATATCTCCCAGTGTTTTTACTCAAATTTCGATCAGGAGATCTCGTTGGATGCGAAATTAAATTTCACATCCAATGAGTACCCACTCGGCATACTTTTGATGGACCATGCTACCCCAAAAACAAGAAATACCTGAAAAAACATGATGATGAGCTCTCCCGAATCGAAATTTGAGTAAAAACACAAGGAGATATATAAAAAATACAAACAAAAAAAGTAGTTTTTTTAATGATACCTATCCCCAAATTTATATTAGAAAAGTGTTTAATACCTATACGGTATTTGAAATTTAAAGCAATTTCATTGGCTAACACATGATGATATGGAATTTGATTGAAAGTTAAAAGTCCCATTTTGAGTTGAAATTTCCTCGAATGATATTCCAATACCAACATAGTTATTTGATGATACTACTAGTAATCTTATCATAAGAAAGATTGTTGATTTATTTCAATGGAAACTCTATAGTTCAATATTAGTTCAGATTCATTTCATCCATGTATAATCATTCCTATCTACACCTAAACAATCGTTTGTACTAGAGTACTGCATCGTAAGATGAGTGGAAAAATGCAAAAAGGAAAAATTTTCATCATCATTCAATCGTTTCTAATTCTATGTTCAATTAGTCATATAGTCATAGACAAGTAAGCTTTCCTAAGTAAATGCAGACTTAATCATTTCACTAGCAGATTCATAATATCTAAGCATTAAAAGGAAATCTAAACATGACTACTTCATTCTAGTAATTTCCTTAAACATAAATAAATAAGATAAAACAATGAAACTTGGTAATTTGTAGAAGAGACAAACAACCCAAAGATCTCATTCCACCCAACCTTTTCCTAAAGATAGCTCAACTACTTATATTAGGACCCCCAATCCTGTCCACTAATCCACTAGGATGAAAGCACTATGTGAAGAAATCGGATTAAATACCCTGCAACTCAACAGTAATACTTAACAGTAGTACTTCTGTCCTCAATAGTATAGAACTTAGCTATGTGGCTACACTAGTTCAGAAAGCAGTTTTAACACTCAAACCACTTATTCCTTTCCCCTCATTGAATCTCTTGTGCACCTTTCTCAACTTCAGAAATTTCACAAGGTAAAGAATGATCAGCCCCTTGCTGAATTCGATGGATAGATATATGCATGCCTAGGCCTTTTTTGCCAGTTTTTCAATTAATGAGTCACCTACTCTGTTCCACTTTATTGGGAAACATGACCACAAAATTAGGGAATTTTCCCCTTGCAACAGCTAGAAATGATTAAGGATGATGCTCTGTGTTAGTTTTCTCTCACCCTAGTTTATTCCTCCTAGTGGGCTAGTGGACACTCATTCAACAACCTCCTTAGGCTATCTATCTAATCTTTTATTTATTAAATAATAAAATATTCAACATAATTAATTTCAATCATCTTAGACCCCACTTGGTCAATATTCATAAAATTTACAATAAAAGTAAAATATAATGTTTTCTTAAACATAAAATTTTATTGAAATTGGGGTACGTGACAGTTTATTGCCAAAAAAATATCGCTGACTTCTCCATTCTCTACTTATTCTTGAATATCTTGACTCTGCGAGGGTGACACACCCTGCGAATGTTCTAGTTTATCACCTTCGTTGGGAAAACTTATTGACTTCAAAGAAGGATGCTTTAAGCATTGGGTATTGGCCTAATTCGACTAGATTTGTTACAACCTTTACAATTCTCTATTTGTTTGTATGTATTCCTCTTCATTTCCCTTCTTCTGGTTTTTTTCTTTTAGTACCCTTTTGTGGTTCCTTGTCTACTCTTAATGGAGGACTAGCCTTTGTCTTCAGAATGGCCTCTTTCAAAATATCTATCTACCTTCTTGATACAAAACCCTTCCCTTTTCTGCTGCATTCCTTTTCAATGTTGTTGAAATCCAGCTCTCCCAAATCGAAATCCTCTGATTCATCTAGTTGGTCATCCTCCATACCCTCAAGTTTTTCCTAGTGGTTCTTCGACATCGATTGTGGTGCTTCCACGAATAATTTCCCATCATGAGTGTCCCCCTTTATTGTTAGAAAACAAGACCGTAGAGCAATAATAGATATATAGTTAAATCATTAAATAATATGAAAAACACATTAAACACATTACAGAGAGACATAGATATAACGCGGTTCACCCAAATGATGGGCTACATCCACAGAGAATTTCTAGTCCTTTTATTACCGTCTAGAAAGATGAAGGGATACAACCTGTAGCAACACCACTGCACTTCCTCTTCACACTCTCACAGTCTCTCACACAATCACAAAGATTGTTTACAATATCATATAATACCCTTACACAGTCGTATTACAATGCTTTTCTTTTATAAGGGAAATAGCATGGGAAAGTACTATGGTTAACCCAATACCATGGGTCAGCAAAATTGTTGGCCAACAAACATCCCAAAAAAATTCTCAGGGGCGGAATTTCTTGGGGGAATGAGTGTACAGTACACATAGGGTACAAACATGACTGAATAATATCTTTGTATCTGGAAGATCACGCTCCACAACCAACATTTTTTGACCTCATTTCTACTCTCTACATCTTCCTCCATTGATGCTAGGGTTCCAAATTTATTTGCGGTAGTAGTCCTTGTTTTAGTACCTGGTTTCTTATGCTTCTGATTTGCATTCCTTGCTTCCTTGCTTCCACCTATGGATGACATGGGTAAAACCATCGACATCAGTCCCATTCTCTTGAGGCGGTTTAGAAGGAGGATCCAGGGAATTTTGGGAATACTTTATGCTAAAATGGTCGTATTTGTTGGGGCTTAGGGTGAACCCGGGTTCTTATACTTTTATCTTGCACCAACAAAGAGACCCACAGTGTTGGCCCTTTCGGCAACAACCTGCGAACAGGTTGCAGTCTCACTCGAAACAACTATGGGGTGCCGCAGAATCAGGTTTCTGCAAGCAAAATAGGGATATTACTGTACCTTTATCCTTAACAAATAATAACCATACAATAAAGAGCTTCGACAGTCACTTAATTAGCTTTGCAGTTTAGATAAACAGACAATTACTTGCTTAACCCTTAACTAGGAATTCATAGCAAAGTTAGTACTTAACAATATATTTTACTTATCATTCACCTACTTATGAAATGAATAAAATATAACAGGAACAAAATAAACAAGAACCACCAAAACACAAGATATACGTGGTTCACCCCCAGTGTAGGGGCTACGTCCACAGAACTGCATTTATATTCAACTCTTTACAAACAACACAGTTCTAACCTGCGCACTCAGCTGCAGATCTTCTCAACAACCCAAAACTGCACACTAAGTTGTAGATCCTTTCTTCCAAAACCCTCTGCGCACTCAACTACATAGGTCGTCCACACACTCAGCTGGGACTTAACCTTAAACCCAAAAATAGGCCTTAGCTTCTTCGCATCAAATTATCATCATACAAAAACCTTCGAAAAAAGCTATTTTCTCCTTTACATAAGTACCTATTTATAGAAGTGCAATATTATAATACCATGAGTTTAAACCATGGGTTATTTACAAAAAGAGGGGCCTCGACCCAACCCCAAAACCCCTAAGACTATTTTGGAACGCAACTCTGCTTACAAGCTTCGTACCAAAACCGCGGAGTTGCCAAAATTAAGGACCTTCAAGGTCGAACCCCAATAGGCCCCTAAGACTCACCAGTGTCCCGTCTTGGGACACTCTACTGCTTTTCTGGTGGGAGAATCTTGTTGGAGAAGATAGTAAATTGCTTGTTGAGACTGCGCATGATATCTTTGGCTGCTTGCTCCTTCTCCATTATCTCCTGCACTATTGCTGTAATAATGTATCTTGCTCAATATTTCTTTGCAGGGAAATTGATTGGTCCAACAAAATCAATAGCCCATTTTCCAAATGCTTGTAAAGTTACATGTGGAACCAGAGGCATCTCATCCATCTTGGATGGTTTTCCTGTCCTCTGACAGATATCACAGCTGTGGAAATACTCTCTTGCATCCTTATGAATCATAGGCCACCACAATCCAGCTGTCAGAATCTTCTGTGTTGTAGCTTTTCCTGCATAATGACCTCCTTCTTCTCCAAAATGTGCCTCAGCCAAAATCAATGGCTTTTCATGCTCCAAGACACATCTGCGCAGTATTTCATCTGGTCCCATCTTATATAGCTGTCCTGCTATCAAGGTAAAGTCAGCTGCTCTAACCACCAGCTGCTTCTTCTTCTATGTTGTCATCTCAGAAGGTGCAAAATATTTATACAAGTACTGAAAAATATCCTGAAAATAGTCATCAACCATATGGATGGAAAACAACTAGGCATCAGGAAGACCTTCGTCCAAACTAATGGGCTCTTCTCCTGACTCGAGCCTCGACAAGTGGTCAGGCCCCAGGTTAAGTCTTCCTGGCTTACTTATGATTTCAAAATCATACTTCTGAAACAAAATCAACCATCTGCATATCCTTCCACCTAACACAGGCTTTTTAACCAAATACTTCAAAGCAGAATGGTCAGTAAACATCTTAAAATGAGATCCTAACAAATAATGTTGAAATTTCTGCAAAGCATAAACCATAGCTAGACCTTCTCGTTCTGTCGTAGTATAATTCTTTTCTACTATGGACAATTTTCTACTTGCAAAAGAAATAGGGTGATCAATATTACCTTCACCTAACCGAGCCAATACTACACCTAAAGCAATGGAAGATGCATCGACATGAACATGAAACTCCTTACTCCAGTTAGGGAATACTAAGATAGGGGCAGTTACCATCTTTTCTTTCAAAATATCCAAGCTTTCCTGACATTTAGGTGTCCATTCAAACTTAATGTCTTTCTTTAATTTCTTTTCCATAGGGGCTGTAATCTGAGCATATCCTTTAATGAATTTCCTGTAATATCCAGTATGACCAAGTGTAGTGCGAAGTTGCTTAACAGACATCGGAGGTGGAAAGTTCACAATAATGGCTATCTTCGCAGGATCCACCATCAATCCTTGCTTGCATACAATGTGACCTAGCAGAATTCCAAAAGGTGCACAAAAGATACACTTCTTCAGGTTCAATGAAATCTGATGCTGTCTACACTTGTCCAACATAAGTCTTAAACTGGCTATATGATCTTTCAATAAACCAAAGATAGTCCAATCATCAAAGTAAACTTCCAATAACTTATGAATAAATTCCTTAAATGCAGATATGACTACTCTGGAAAACATAGCAAGTGCATTCTTCAATCCAAAGGGCATAACAATATACTGAAAATATCCCATTTCTGTAGCGAAGGTTGTTTTATGTTGAACCTCTAGAGAAATTATGATCTGATGGTAACCTAAAAATCCATCAGTGAAAGAATACACTTCTTGAACTTCGACATTGTCTAAGACTTCATCTGTAAAGGGAGTAGGAAAAGGATCATGAAGACAGGCATCATTCAGCTTCCTCAAATCAACAGAGATTTTGATTTCTCCCTTGGTCTTCTTTTCTTGTACCACCATAGGGCTTACCCATTCGGACTCTTCGACAGGCTCAATGATTCCTGTAGCGAGCATCTTATCTAGCTCCATCCTAAATTTTTCTTTATACTTAGGATTCAGCTTATAAGGGCGCTGCTTCACAGGATTCGCATCAGCTTTCAAAGGGATTTTTATCACTCCTATATCACCAAAGATACCTTTCATTTCTGAGAACTTCGTTAGAAATAAGTCCTGATACTCATGGAGAAGTTCAGTCACTTTGCTTACCATTTGTTCATCCCAATAATCTCCAATGGTAGCGTACTTAGGCATCTCTTCTGATCCAATGTTTACTTTCCTTGTTTTCAAGGGCTGAGTTACTTCAGGTGCTTCGACTACTAGTCCATGTACTTTGCAGTGACCTTCTGACTCAATATTATTAATGTTGCGAGGGTCACCGTCTTCATCAATGGCAAGGTTATAGAATTCTACTGCATTAGCTTCTTGTTCCTTCCAATCAAGTTGGTATTCGACTATTTCTTTATCATCAAACATCTTAGTATGGATCAGCCTAATAGCTGCGTCCAAAGCAGGGAAATCCTCATTAATAGAAAATGTGAGCACAAAACTATCAGTAAGGCTAACCTAACTTACAGTACCATGGCGAAGCTCTACCTCTGCATACCAGTTCTTTGCTATAGGTTCCAGAGTGTGTACAAACCTATGTACCCATTCTTCACAAGTTACATGCTTCCATGCTTCATAACACTGCTCCAAATGTTCGTGAGGGCTAGTCTTACCATTAAATCTGCTTCGCACCTCCTGAGGTTGATCCATGAATCTCAGGCGAAGAAACTTTTGACAAGCTCCCCAACTGTCAATATACTTTTTGTGACCATTCCACCATCTGGCAGTTGTGGCTCTGAATACTGAATCTAGAGTCTCCATTTTCTTTGAATCTGGTACTTGCTCTGAGAATTGCACAATAAAATTCTCTGGGTCTATCAAGCCATCAAAAGTAGGTAAGACTCTTTTCTGTGAGCCAATCCATCTGATAGACTTGGTAATTCTTATGCATCGATGTCCATGTAGCTCATAAAGTCTAGTCTACCAATTCTCTAGGCCTTCATCTGAATCAGTCATGAATGAACTGTCACACTGCCAATCCATTATACCTTCGGCAGTAGGGTTAACATAGTCTTCTTCTTTAGCTGTGATGTTGTAAATATGATCCAAAACATCCTGATCTCCATCTCTGACTGGATTTGTATACCTTTCTCCTTGAGAAGGGTCCAACGAAACTATGACTCTCAAGCCTTTTCCTTCAAAATTCATCTGTCTATTCTTAAGGTTGATTACTGCATCATTGTCTATTGCCCATTCAATTCCTAGCAAAGCTGGATAGGGGTTGCTATCATCAATTATTTCAATGAATTCAAAATCTGCTAAGGTACTGACTCCATCAATGTCCACTGGTACACTCGGGAATCTTCCCAAGGGCACAATCTTCTGCTGATTGGCTAATCTTAGCTGTATAGGGGACCATTCAAGCATAGGTCTTCCCATTTGTTCCCATGTCTGCCTAGTTAGGACATTCACTTCTGATCCCAAATCTAAAATGATATCAGTCATGTCATAATCTCCTATCTGAGCAAGCAATCTCACTTCTCTTCCAGTCCTTCTAACTCTATTAACAATTTTTCCTTTATCAGAGCTTCGTTGAGGTTCGTAAGACGTGATAACTTTCTGTAACTCATTCAAAGCATTCTGATTTATTAATAGCTTCATACAACTCTGTAGAAATGATGTTAGTGTACTTACTTGATCCGGTGAAGCTTCTTGTAACTACAGCCGTTGTTGTTGTTGTTGTTGCATATTTGCTACTGATGTTCTTGGACTAGCAAAGTCTTTTTTATCTTCCATAAATGTTCCTTTCTCTCTTCCAACATCGAAGGCTGGAATTTTCTCTGGGGTCTTATGGACCCAAGCCTCGTCAGGTTGTTTCCCCTTGTTCGGCACTTGCATCGTAGCTCCACTCCTTGTAGCAACATTAACGGCTTGGACAAGTCTTTTCTCTACAGCAATCATCTGAACATTTTGAGTAGGAGGGCCATTTCTTTCTTGTATCATAGCTATCAACTGTGGGTATTGCTCAATCACATGATCAACTGCTCTGCAATATCGACATGTCGTAGTTGGGTTCTGATAGTCTCTAGATACATGTCCTACCTGACTACAGTTATAGAAAATAACTTGGCCTCGCCCTCTTCCAGGCATACCACCATGACCTCGACCTCTGAAATTACCTCAACCTGATATACTACCACGGTAACCATATCCATCATTTCCTTGTGCATCGGGTTATACCCTATAAGCATCATAGGTTCGCTCTCTCATGAGGTCAAAGCTACGAAATTCATCTTCGTTGTGTCCAACTGACTTACAGAACTTGTAGTAGGGATTCTTAGGTACTTAAACATATATCTGCAACAAATAGCAATCTTCAGGTCGATGCTGGCTAGTTGTTCTACAGATCTCACAATATAGGACATTACGGTTAAACGGGTATGGTGCACCAGTATTCAGATAATTTCTTAATGCAGGACATTGTTCTTTGTCATGACCTTCTGTCTTACATCATGTACACCAAACCTATTCGCGAGTAGCTTTCGATTTTTTCATGTCGCGAAGTTCCAAAGCCATTTCTGCTAACTGCGCTTGTATTTGGGCTATTCCAGAATTATCTCCGACAGGAGTTGTTTCAAGTTTCATAGCAATTTCCAACACCTCTTGTTGATCAGCAACCTTCTGTTGCATAAGTGGAGTCCTGATATGAGGCAATAATGCTGCAATGAACCATTCTTTATGCTGTTCTAGTCCAATAGTAAAACTAACTTGATAGAATAGAATCTTGAACCTCTGATCAAAGTCCCAAACTGATTCACCTCGCTTCTGCTGAATTTCTTTCAGTTCAGTTATACACTGTGAATCTGATTTAGGCTTCTTGAATTCTTTGATCATTATTTTCTTAATATCATCCAGTATATAGTTCTAAGTACTGGAAAACTTCATAAACCAGGTCAAATATCAGTCTCTGAAAGATGTGACTAGCTGCACTCTTCTTGTATTTTGATCCATAATATTCTTAGCAGTCCAAACAGCTTCGCATAAGAACCAAAACTGCTCTGGATCCTCTGATCCAGTTCCTTTAAAGACTGGGAGTTTGATATCATCATTCACATGGGCCATATTGGATCGAGTGGGGGGAGGAGGGGGACTGATAACAAGGAGAGGGGAACTTACTGAGGTAGACAGACCTGTGACATGACTACTAGGGTTAGGGTTACTTTCAGACTGCGACAGGCTCTCAGGCATAACAGGTCTTTGCTACGGAGTTACAGAAGGGTTTCTAACAAAACTTAGTTTCTTCAGAATCAAACTCTTCTGGACTCAATGAGGTATAATCAGTATAGGATCCAAAATTTCTCTTGTATCTTTTACCTCTTCGAAGCAAACCACTTTGCTCGTCGAAGTCACTTTCGCTTCCAAACATAGGTTAGTAACAATAAATCTAGCAATCTGATTCATTAAGCAATATGCGTTTCTTAGCCAAGAGCATTTTAATTTTCAGACTTAATGAATTCAGGTACTTACCCCTTGGTCCTTTAAAAAACTGTCTTTCTTCTTCGCTAAAAGAAGTATGTGTGTCGATGGCGAACTCCGTCACAAATGATTCAAGGGTTCGCGTTGTCCAGAAGTCAACAGCTCTTGATACCGCGTTGTTCACTCTTTTCAACAGCTTAATTCTTTCCAGGGTCCAGGCAGGAAACTGATCTTCTTTGAAGTTTTTCTTTCTTTATGTCGACCTGGATAACCACTGGTGCAATTCTATGTGGATACTACCAAAGAAAATTTTATAAATATCAGTAAAACGTACCTTTGCAAGAAGTCGTCTGAGCTATGACGAGGGTCCTTATTTTCTTGTTCAACAAATTTCAGATAGGCATATTCAATCCAGTCACTGATTTATTTTACTGAGGGCCTCCAAAACATATCCCTCAAGGTATGACATAGATCCCTCTTAAAGCAGATACTGGTTCAACCGACAACGGAACCAATTTGTTGGTCCAGGTACGATCCCTCTTGAGACAGATACTAGTTCAACTAGCAACGGAACCAATTTGTTGGGGCTTAGGGCAGACCTGGGTTCTTATACTTTTATCTTGCACCAACAAAGAGACCCATAGTGTTGGCCCTTTCGGCAACAACCTGCGAACAGGTTGCAGTCTCACCGGAAACAACTATGGGGTGCCGCAGAATCAGGTTTCTGCAAGCAAAAGAGGGATATTACTGTACCTTTAGCCTTAACAAATAATAATCATACAATACAGAGCTTCGACAGTCACTTAATTAGCTTCACAGTTTAGATAAACAGACAGTTACTTACTTAACCCTTAACTGGGAATTCACAGCGAAGTTAGTACTTAACAATATATTTTACTTATCATTCATGTACTTATCAAATGCATAAAATATAACAGGAACAAAATAAATAAGAACCACCACAACACAAGATATACGTGGTTCACCCCCAGTGTAGGGGCTACGTCCACAGAACTGTGTTTATATTCAACTCTTTACAAACAACATAGTTCTAATCTGTGCACTTAGCTGTAGATCTCTACGCACTCCGCTGCAGAGGTCATCCACGCACTCAGCTGGGACTTTAACCTTCCAAAACCCTCTGTGCACTCAGCTGTAGAGGTCGTCCATGCACTCAGCTGGGACTTAACCTTAAACCCAAAAATAGGCCTTAGCTTCTTCGCATCGAATTATCATCATACAAAAACCTTCTAAAAAAGCTCTTTTCTCCTTTACATAAGTGCCTATTTATACAAGTGCACTATTACAATACCATGAGTTTAAACCATGGGCTTAAAAACCATGAGTTTAAACCATGGGTTATTTACAAAAAGAGGGGTTTCGACCCAACCCCGAAACCCCTAAGACTATTTTGGACCGCAACTCCGCTTACAAGCTTCGCACCAAAACCGCAGAGTTGCCAAAATTAAGGACCTTCAAGGTTGAACCCCAATAGTATTCATGACATTTTTTGCACCTACTGAGGTATATTTTTCACAGTCCACAGGACAGATCTAATCCTCCTCATCACAAATGGTATTTATGTCCTTTAGTAACTCACGAGATAGGTTCATATAAACATAGATCCGAGAAAAGGATGTGTATCTCGATTGTTTAGTTTTCTCCAACATTTTCATGATTTATCCTAAAGCATTGCCTATATCCTACAATAACTTTGGATCCCAATAATGGCACGACAATGAATACAGTTAAACCCTTACTAGTTCCAAACTCATATCCTCTCTATCTGGGTTGAACCTCTCCTTCCATGGTCTTAGGTAGAGCACTGTTGAGAAAAAGAAATACTACCCTTATTCCATAATTTGATCCCTATCTTCCTAGTTGAAGAATTTGATCGTGAAAAAACCTTTGGATTCCAGTAGAAGGTCATAGTGGACCTTAGGATTCCATGTTGCTTTGATCCATCTCAGAAGAACCCTCCCCTTTAATGAGATCCCAATAAAATTCCTGATAAGGGCCTTTTCCATTCCATAACTCTACTTGTTCGTGTAGTTTGGTAGATTAGATCTGTGAAGAAGGGATCTCTGTAAGTCTAGGTATACAACCACCCTTCTTGTTCTGTGTCCCTTGTCGATCTTGGTTCTCGATCTCTTCACTTCCCTCCTTTCCCTGTTCCTCCGCTTGGTTCTTTGTTGCCTACTACTCTACATGCCTTGGTGCTGTTGAATGGAGGGGGGAGACCCCCCTCCCCATGAACCCATCGTTTCTACCAGAGACACCTTGATTTTTTTTGAAATCCTCACTCCTCAATCACTCGTCACGTTTTAACTCAAGCGTAATGTTAAACATTGACATGTAAAATAATTTGCATTGTACTAATCAAAATAATCAGCCAAGCTTATTTCTATATCACTACAAAGCTTCAAATTTGAAGCCTTCAATTCTTTTTCGAGCCTATTTTATCCTTCATAGAATGGCACAACATTTTTTCCCATGCATATAAAAATTAATTTTATTTGTTTCCTTAAATAATGAAATAAACCATTGCTTTATAACTTTGCAATTGAATGGCTCCTCTATTTTCCCATATTAAATTTTTACATGCCTAATAATGAACGATGAGGCAAAAACCCAAAAAGCGTGCGACACATTTCATCAATATTATTTATCAAAATTTAAAATCATAATTGAAACTTTAAAAGTTTTTAAATAAAGTTTAGATGCTATTACCACATTACATGTACCTTCTTCCATCTAGTTGCTTGGATTAGTCATTGCTTTTAATATACCATGAAACTTTGATAACAGGGGGTTCACTGAGTGAACTTGTTACATAACACATTCGTTCGTAGGATATTAAAGAATATCCCTAATTCCACTAAATATTGGAAAATACTTCATAAAATTGTATTGTTAAACCCCCTTACAATATACATTTCCAATTAACAAAACCCCAACCCATTTTAACACCCCTTTTATATCATATTGTAAAGTTGTAGTTCAACTAGAGCCCTAACACACCCTAGTATAAGCAAATAAGATGATAAAAGAAATATAGTATAATGCTAGTAATGATCCTAGTAGGATTGCAAGGGCGACTAATTCATGTGTAGCATTGGATAGTGAAAGGCCCAATGAAATAGTAATGGGGAAGGAAAAACAAGTAAAAAGAAACTCGGTTAAGAGATGAATGTAACAAAGATTCTAAAATACTGATAGCTCATGTTTTCTATAAGATTAACAAATGAAACTCTATAAAATATTTTTAATAATCTTCATAATTTTTTTTTTTTTTTTAAGCTATTTGTATGTTATTTTTAATACATGCATAGTAAAGTATGGTAAAATAACACTCTTATTGTTTGAATTAATTATGTGTAGATATCTTCTTATGCTTAAAGTATTCCAAGTTTAGTGAACAGAGATTCTTCCACAACAAATTAATCTCATTTCTATATCTATATAAGATCAAAATTAGTCGAAAATTAGAGGAGATTCTCTTAATTTCCTATTTAAAATCTTAAAATGAATGAAATGACATTCCCATATAAATTTAACATTGGTTATCCAAGAGGTTATTGATTTTTCTTGGGTCGAGAAGTATTCTATTTTGGAATATTGTAATTTTATTTAATTGGGAAGAGATTTCTATATGAAACTAAGACAAAAATTCTCATTTTTTTTTATGTATGATCCAATGATATAATCAAATTCTTTGGTGTTTTTTAAGATAGATTGATGGAGTATACCAGGAATATATTTTTGAGGCTTTTAAGAGTACTCAAACCAATCCATCCTAGGATTTGAATATTATTCCTCGGGTCACCTAAATAAAATAACCCCCAATATTTATATCACTATGTCAATTAAAAAAAACCCTTAACCCATTAATACTAGGCAATATATTTTTTAGGCTTTTAAAAATATTCAAACCCTCAATATGAATATGAATAAACATGATATAATATTACTTTGCGAATAAACTCCATAAGTGTGATGTATTACTCAGTTTTCAAATGATTTATTTTATCCTGTCATCTTTAAAGGATTTAATATATAATAGCCCTCGAGAGTGAAATAAGATCCTATCTTTCAAATTCTATCCATCGGAATCGCGGCTTTCAAATTTGATCCTTCGGAATCGCTGCTACCGAGGATTCATAACAATAAATAATAGTTTACATAGAAAATATGTGAAGGGTTTTTTTTATTTTTAATCCCTACCTTTTTCGCGGGACACGTTATTGAGATTGTCAAATAACATTAGTTAGAGAAGACACTAAGATGGAAAACATTTTTACTATTTTTCTTCTAACGATAAAAATCCCAAAATGTCTAAATATGAAATAATAATTTATTTTGTTAATGTCATCATGTAAAGATCAAACCATCTCGGTCTCCGGGATTAATATAGATATGTGAGATAACGTCTAAACGTCTAAAACAACTCCAGGCATATAAATATAAAAAGCTGAAGAGATTGAAATTTTATGTTTTCTTAAACATAAAATATTATTGAAATTGGGGTACGTGACAGTTTATTGCCAAAAAAATATCAATGACTTCCCCATTCTCTACTTATTCTTGAATATCTTGACTCTGCGAGGGTGACACACCCTGCGAATGTTCTATTTTATCACCTTCATTGGGAAAACTTATTGACTTCAGAGAATGATGCCCTAATCATTGGGTATTGGCCTAATTCGACTAGATTTGTTATAACCTTTACAATTCTCTATTTGTTTGTATGTATTCCTCTTCATTTCCCTTCTTCTAGTTTTTTTCTTTTAGTACCCTTTTGTGGTTCCTTGTCTACTCTTAATTGAGGACTAGCCTTTGTCTTCAGAATGGCCTCTTTCAAAATGTCTATCTACCTTCTTGATACAAAACCCTTCCCTTTTCTGTTGCATTTCTTTTCAATGTTGTCGAGATCCAGCTCTCCCAAATCAAAATCCTTCGATTCATCTAGTTGGTCATCCTTCATACCCTCAAGTTTTTACTAGTGGTTCTTCGACATCGATTGTGGTGCTTCCACGAATAATTTCCCATCGTGAGTGTCCCCCTTTATTGTTAGAAAACAAGACCGTAGAGAAATAATAAATATACAGTTAAATCATTAAACAAGATGAAAAACACATTAAACACATTACAGAGAGACATAGATATAACGTGGTTCACCCAAATGATGGGTTACGTCCACACAGAATTTCTAGTCCTTTTATTACCGTCTAAAAAGATGAAGGGATACAACCTGCAACAACACCACTGCACTTCCTCTTCACACTCTCACAGTCTCTCACACAATCACAAAGATGGTTTACAATATCATATAATACCCTTACATAGTCGTATTACAATGCTTTTCTTTTATAATGGAAATACCATGGGAAAATACTATGGTTAACCCAATACCATGGGTCAGCAAAATTGTTGGCCAACAAACATCCCAAAAAAATTTCTCAGGGGCGGAATTTCTTGGGGGAATGAGTGTACAGTACACATAGGGTACAAACACGACTGAATAATATCTCTGTATTTGGAAGATCACGCTCCACAACCAACATTTTTTGACCTCATTTCTACTCTCTACATCTTCCTCCATTGATGCTAGGGTTGCAAATTTATTTGCGGTAGTAGTCCTTGTTTTAGTACCTGGTTTCTTATGCTTCTGATTTGCATTCCTTGCTTCCTTGCTTTCACCTATGGATGACATGGGTAAAACCATCGACATCAGTCCCATTCTCTTAAGGCGGTTTAGAAGGAGGGTCCAGGGAATTTTGGGAATACTTTATGCTAAAATGGTCGTATTCATGACATTTTCTGCACCTAAAAGGTATATTTTTCACAGTCCACAGGACAGATCTAATCCTCCTCGTCACAAATGGTATTTATGGCCTTTAGTAACTCACAAGATAGGTTCATATAAACATAGATCCGAGAAAAGGATGTGTATCTCCATTGTTTAGTTTTCTCCAACATTTTCATGAATTATCCTAAAGCATTTCCTATATCCTATAATAACTTTGGATCCCAATAATCGCATGACAATGAATACAGTTAAATCCTTACTGGTTCCAAACTCATATCCTCGCTATCTGGGTTGAACCTCTCCTTCCATAATCTTAGGTAGAGCGCTGTTGAGAAAAAATAAATACGACCCTCATTCCATAATTTGATCCCTATCTTCCTAGTTGAAGAATTTGATCGTGAAAAAACCTTTGGATTCCAGTAGAAGATCATAGTGGACCTGAGGATTCCATGTTGCTTTGATCCATCTCAGAAGAACCTTCCCCTTTAACGAGATCCCAATAAACTTCCTGATAAGGGCCTTTTCCATTCCATAACTCTACTTGTTTGTGTAGTTTAGTAGATCAGATCTGTGAAGAAGGGATCTCTGTAAGTCTAGGTATACAACCACCCTTCTTGTGTCGTGTCCCTTGTCGATCTTGGTTCTTGATCTCTTCACTTCCCTCCTTTCCCTGTTCCTCTGCTTGGTTCTTTGTTGCGCACTACTCTACATGCCTTGGTGCTGTTGAACGGAAGGGGGAGACCCCCCTCCCCATGAACCCATCGTTTCTACCAGAGATACCTTGATTTTTTTTTAAATCCTCACTCCTCAATCACTCGTCACGTTTTAACTCGAGTGTAATGTTAAACATTGACATGTAAAATAATTTGCATTGTACTAATCAAAATAATCGGCCAAGCTTATTTCTATATCACTACAAAGATTCAAATTTGAAGCCTTCAATTCTTTTTCGGGCCTATTTTATCCTTCATAGAATGGCACAACATTTTTTCCCATGCATATAAAAATTAATTTTATTTGTTGCCTTCAATAATGAAATAAACCATTCTTTTATAACTTTGCAATTGAATGGCCCCTCTATTTTCCCATATTAAATTTTTACATGCCTAATAATGGACGATGACGCAAGAACCCAAAAAGCGTGCGACACATTTCATCAATATTATTTATCAAAATTTAAAATCATAATTGAAACTTTAAAACTTTTTAAATAAAGTTTAGATGCTATTACCACATTACATGTACCTTCTTCCATCTAGTTGCTTGGATTAGTCATTGCTTTTAATATACCATGAAACTTTGATAACAGGGGGTTCACTGAGTGAACTTGTTACATAACACATTCGTTCGTAGGATATTAAAGAATATCCCTAATTCCACTAAATATTGGAAAATACTTCATAAAATTGTATTGTTAAACCCCCTTACAATATACATTTCCAATTAACAAAACCCCAACCCATTTTAACACCCCTTTTATATCATATTGTAAAGTTGTAGTTCAACTAGAGCCCTAACACACCCTAGTATAAGCAAATAAGATGATAAAAGAAATATAGTATAATGCTAGTAATGATCCTACCAGGATTGCAAGGGTGACTAACTCATGTGTAGAATTGGATAGTGGAAGGCCCAACGAAATAGTAATGGGGAAGGAAAACAGGTAAAAAGAAACTCGGTTAAGAGATGAATGTAACAAAGATTCTAAAATACTGATAGCTCATGTTTTCTATAAGATTAACAAATGAAACTCTATAAAATATTTTTAATAATCTTCATAAATGTTTTTTAATTTTTTTTTAAGCCATTTGTATGTTATTTTTAATACATGCATAGTAAAATATGGTAAAATAGCACTCTTATTGTTTGGATTAATTATGTGCAGATGTCTTCTTATGCTTAAAGTATTCCAAGTTTAGTGAAGAGAGATTCTTCCACAACAAATTAATCTCATTTCTATATCTATATAAGATCAAAATTAGTTGAAAATTAGAGGAGATTCTCTTAATTTCCTATTTAAAATCTTAAAATGAATGAAATGACATTCCCATATAAATTTAACATTGGTTATCCAAGAGGTTATTGATTTTTTTTGGGTGGAGAAGTATTCTATTTTGGAATATTGTAATTTTATTTAATTGGGAAGATATTTCTATATGAAACTAAGACAAAAATTCTCATTTTTTTATTATGTATGATCCAATGATATAATCAAATTCTTTGGTATTTTTTAAGATAGATTGATGGAGTATACCAGGGAATATATTTTTGAGGCTTTTAGGAGTACTCAAACCAATCCATCCTAGGATTTGAATATTATTCCTCGGGCCACCTAAATAAAATAACCCCCAATATTTATATCACTATGTCAATTAAAAAAATCCTTAACCCATTAATACTAGGCAATATATTTTTAAGCTTTTAAAAATATTCGAACCCTCAATATGAATATGAATAAACATGATATAATATTACTTTGCGAATAAACTCAATAACTGTGATGTATTACTCAGTTTTCAAATGATTTATTTTATCCTGTCATCTTTAAAGGATTTAATATATAATAGCCCTCCAGAGTGAAATAAGATCCTATCTTTCAAATTCTATCCACCGGAATCGCGGCTTTCAAATTTGATCCTTCCGAATCGCTGCTACCGAGGGTTCATAACAATAAATAATAGTTTACATAGAAAATATGTGAAGGGTTTTCTGATTTTTAATCCTTACCTTTTTCGCGGGACTGAAATCCAAAAAATGTGGCAATTAACGTTATTGAGATTGTCAAATAACATTAGTTAGAGAAGACACTAAGATGGAAAACATTTTTACTATTCTTCTTCTAACCATAAAAATCCCAAAATGTCTAAATATGAAGTAATAATTTATTTTGTTAATGTCATCATGTAAAGATCAAACCATCTCGGTCTCCGGGATTAATATCGATATGTGAGTGTCATAACGTCTAAAAAAACTCCAGGTATATAAATATAAAAAGCTGAAGAGATATCTAATCCGCAGCCATCCAGAAGATGAAGAGACATCGGGCGACTACGAGAGTACGACAGAAATAACATGAACATGTTACTTTATATTTAAACAAATAGAAACTCCATCTTGACATTCGTTGAAACACTTCCATTCTAACGCCATGACCGATTCTTCACTGATCCCTTTTATTCTTGATCACATTGTGAAGGAGGAAATAATCCCCCTCTTGCCATGGCACACCCGTCCCCTTCTCAGCGCCTTGAGCACAGCCTGGAGGACCACGTTAGACGCCATTGGAGTACAAGCTAGCGGGGAAAGATTAGACCCTAATTATGGAGAGGAGAGCAGATTAGACCCCAGTTATGGAGAACCAATGGCGAGACTAACCCGTTTAAAGCAGCCACTTAAATGTAGTCTTGCAGTGGAATACCATCATACATATCAAGACAGGTATTCAAATTTTTTCCATGATTTGATTTTATAACAGTAGTGACAAATAACCTATTAACACTTAACTTGTAACTTATGACTATTGACCAGCCACAAAATTAAATAGCTGTGATAGTTAGTAAAACTGTTAGCTTTACTCACTTGCATAATCTTCCATATTCTGAATTTATGAATGTATTTAGCCATCTTCCATCATGTGGATTTATGAATGTAATTAGGGAACGTGCTTGGAAATAATTGATGTGTTCTGAATTTTATAGGGAAAATCGCTTAATCAAACCGGGCCACGTGGTAAAACTTTTCGACGGGCAATGGAGAAACATCGCCCCAATCAGTGGACGCGGGCCATACACATATACAAATTTCTTTGAAGGATTTTTTTTCACTGGAACTACTTTAGGAGTGGTGGACGGAACGCTGTATTATGTTGAACATGAGACTTCTCTTGTTACTGCAACTAGAATTTTTTCTTTAGACATTGGCAGCGGGTTATGGCAATGGCAGGTACCATATGAACGTGAAAATTATGGTGCTCTTTTGGAATATATATGCAGATCAGGCCGGGTTTCAGATAGCCATTTTGTATGTCACAGAGAGATTGGTTCTCATTTTGAGATAAGCGAGTTACCAGCATGGTTACAATTAACTGATAGTGCACCGGCAAACGATCATGACCGGCTCGTCAACTTCTCTGCGCGGCCAATACTTGTGCATGTGGAGAAGGAGCACACACTGTTTTTCTTTGGGGAGTTTTCTGACGCACAGAATGTTCTTCGTTTGGACCTCAACACTAGAACTTGGCACAATACCAGAGTTGACGCTCACATTGGGGGGGCTGGCACTATGAAGGTTTTAAAAGATGTTCTAGTTGTAGCTTACGATGGCACACATTTCCACATACTGAGATATAATTCGATTAGTGTACGTTGGAAAAGAGCTGGACGGATGTTATCGCCGTCTGATCGTATATGGAAATGGACTTGGTGTATAGAATACGACCGCGAAGGAGAGAAACAGTTATGGATATATATTTGCTTGCAAGATTTCAGTCTCTATAAATGGCAAGTAGCCGAGAAGTTGGTGGGAGGAATATTGATTGGGAAAGTTTGGGATGGCATCGTGCTGCCTGGCCGAGAAGTTGAATGTGAGCTTGTTAACTGCACACCACTGAACCAATCCAGCTTTGAACCCCTTGAGCCATTTAATGACGATAATGCTCCAACGTTTTCTGTCCATGCACTCCACGGCTTTCATCGGAGCGACTCGCCCAATTTTGAAGATATACCTCGTCACATGTGACAATTTGCCCACTATACCGTCAACCTTCAGTAAATCTGTTTTACAAGGGTAGTTCTCATTTTTTACTTCCTTTTTCCTTTTTATTATTCTTTCATAGGTAGCATTAATGTTATGAAATATTTTGCTAAAACATTACTATTATAACCGAATAAATCAATTTCTTGAGCGTTCCATGATTGCTTTTATATGTATATCATTTACATGTTAATTTCAAATATATTTATTGGCATAAACAAGAAATTTTGGTACACAAATATATCTTTTAAATAAATAAGAGCCACATGGTGTCAGCATTGCCATGTATTGGTGCCAGAGAAGAGAAGAGGAATGGCTAAAATTACGATTGCTGATTCCATCCATTTCCTAGATATGAAATTCCCAAAGTAACTGTACCCGAGCTTATCTTGATTTCTGATTTCTTCCATTGAACCTGTAAGGAATGGAGACTCTACTCCTTGTTTGATGAAGGAAATCAGCAACCAAGATAAACTCAGGTACAGTTACTTGGGAATTGCATATCTAGATAGGCTTGTGCAATTAGGAAGAGTTTGTGGCTAATGGGTTTTATGTTTCATAGGTTCATAATCACATCATTGCATTTTGATATTTACTATGGTGATAATATATCAGTTTTCAAAGAAAAATAAGAATTATTCAAATAGTATACATATAAATACTCTGCCATGTTGACTATAAAATTGTTGGGGTGAAATGCTAATCCTAAAAGGTGAAATGGTAGCTGCGAGTATGATTTACACCGTTGTTAAGATCTAGAATTAATTAAAAAGGACAAAGTTTGCAAGTGAGAATCAAATGCACAGGAATTATACCAACAGTTTTCTCCTAACTACAACATTTAACTGTTTCAAAACATTTCAATGCTTCAAAGAATGGCGAGGAGAAGCATTGAATTTTAGTTTAAGCAAGAGTTTGGAATCCTATAAGACAGTTGTCAGCTTAGAAACATGAAAGCTTTTTCTTTGGGCCATGCGGCTTGCAGAACTTAATCTTGCCATCTGTGGCACAATAAAATAAATCTCCCATATAAACACAAGTTGAATTAAACATAAAAAATGAAACTCACATCTAAAATGGTATTGAACTGACAATCTCACAATATCCTTTTGATGAGATTCTGTTCCATATTGGCAATCTCCTGAGAAGGAATGCACTTGACCTCTTGCAATATTCGTAGAGCAGTCGCTTGGCTAATATGACTAGGATAAAAACTACGTATCACCTCTTTCAGTGTCTAGAGATGCTAGGTTCATTATTATATGAAATACATCCTTGAGTAGATAATGCATCAATTCACGAGCTCCAATCTTCATATAAGATTTTGAAAGCCAAAATTTCGGAAATCTAACATTCTTAAAGATTTCATGAGGAATTTGATATAACATAGAGAATGTATGAATGTATATACATGAACAATGAGCTGTATATAGCATAAAAAGATACCATCCTAATTATATCATCATGCAAGTGATCATCACCGGTAAAATAATAACACATTCTCCAAGATCTATTTCCGATAAGATGTTTCAATAGTCAAGTTTCAAAGTGCACAGTCCACTAAGGAAAACTAGAAAGAGGATATTATTAAATAGGTAAAAAGGAAATAAGGGGGGGCGATATGAGACAGTGTGTGATTTTTTGATGTTTGATGGTCTTATGCTGTCTTCTGAATAGGGTGTTTATTTTTTATCCTGTTATTTGATTGATTGGTTGATATGATCGATAATATATTTTCTGACTATATGGGCTACTATGTATGCTATGCTCTTAAAACATCTTAATTGACAGAAACTGATTTCTGTTTTTTTGATCAGTGGATTGATGGATGGACCTATCTTTTTTTATTTGGAATGGTTTTTAGAACTTTTTGTCGGGTGCTGACCTTTGGTTACAAATATGCTAAGCATATCTACAAAATGTAATTTTGTCTCTCTACTGATGAAATAGAATTATGTTTTTTTCTTTGGAAAAAAAAAAGAAAGATTATGACAAAATTCTATTTGCTTTGTATATGTTATTAGCTGTACAAATATGTGTAACCAAAGAAACACTAACAGAAAATTTTCAAAATTAGCCATAAAGCTATGCAATAGCTCACCAAGGAAACACCAATGGAAAAGTTTTAAAATTGGTCATGAAGGTATGCAATACATCAAAGTAAGAGCTAT
This sequence comes from Pseudotsuga menziesii, assembly GCA_001517045.1. Lineage (NCBI taxonomy): Eukaryota > Viridiplantae > Streptophyta > Pinopsida > Pinales > Pinaceae > Pseudotsuga > Pseudotsuga menziesii. The sequence continues at coordinate 259,665 of LPNX010248400.1, forward strand.
TTAAGTAGTATACATTGTCAAGACAATTAAAAAGAAAAACAAAAAGGACCATAGCTGGAAGCTAGCTAGCTCGAACTTGAAGGCAATATTTTTTTTTTTTAAGCAATGTATCAGTTTCTGGATGTGGTTTTAGCTGGATCTTTAACCGTACGAAGCACTATTCCCACCCACAACCGGCAATCTAGCTCTTGTTGTTTCACCAGTTCAAGAGCTCTTGTCTTCTTATGATGTTACAAAGTATCTCTCTTCTTTTCAATATCTGATAGCCAAAACCGAGCCAACTAAACTTGGGTTTAGCGCTCAGTCAATATTTAAAAATAATTTCACTTTTCACTTTTTACTGCGACGGAGTTTTACTGCGACCACCTTTTTACTTCGACCAGAATTGGAAGCTTCAACCTTCGACCAAGATTGTGAGCTTCGACACAAATCAATAGCTGTGACCAAGTTGGTAGCTTCGACCAAGTTGGTAGCTCCGGCACAAATTTGGTAGCTTCGACCTTCGCCTAGGTTGGGAGCTTCGACCAAGTTTGTGCAGGATAAATTTCTTAGTCTAAAGACTCAAGAAATTACAAATGATTTTAAAATAACTTATGAAATATATATGCCCAAATTTATAGGAAGATTTGAGTCGAACAAGGTGCCGTAAAACTTGAACTTTCACGCGGTGAGATTTCTATGGGTTCTTGTTCTTTTACTTATCAGTAATAGTAAAAGACATTTACAGAAGTAAATCTGGAAACATGTGCGGCCAAATAATCATGAATTCAACCACAAACTATTTCATATATTAACTATGCGGAATTACAAGATAATACAAACTTGTCTGTTACAAACTCGTCGGACCACAGAGCTTCAGCTCTCCGACTAAATCACATGCACAGAAGCTTGAGCTTCGACTTCACTTTCACACCTTGAATACTCTGCTGGTTTGCGTAACTGTATATCTTTCTCTGTGTATCTCACTCTCTGTGTGATTTACAATGTGCATCTTCTATTTATAGGCAATTCTGAAAATTGCTTCAGCATAGGCCGACTTACTTGCCGACTTACTTTACATTAAACTCTGCAATAACTATCTACCTAACAACTTAGCTTCTGTAATAACTTTGATTGACTTACGTAGCCTACTTATGGACTTTTCATTCTTGTCAGACTGACAGACAAGATCGAAGCTTTTACAGACTCTGATAGAGTCGGTTGGAAGCCAAGTAGAGATCTGCGAGTAATTACATTTTCCAACAATATCAGCATATGTGGTTTTACAGTAGAAGAATAAGATTTCTAATTTGTGTGAGCAAAAATGAAGCTTTTCTATTGATGGTGAATAAATTTCATTGCACACTTTTTTAACCATTTGTTCCTCCACATTCTATGGAGATAGTTGTCAAAGCAATGAGCAAAATGGGAAGAGTATAAATAGTTCCTGCAAAATTGTAAACATAAGCTGTTTTTATACAACAAATCTAAATGCAACAAAATTAAATACAGAAGCAGGTGGTTTCAGTTGTTTTATTGTATGTAGAAGACTAAATGGTCGTCAATATGGAATCTAAATTCTTGCGCACAGCAAAACGACTAAGAAAGAAGCTGAACCAAAAATGTAAATCACAGGAAAACAAATGTCGATGCTGATGTAAATCCCAGGAAAACAAATGTCGACGCTAGAAAATAACAGTTTAACCGAATCTACAAATGGCCAAAACCAAACATGGCCTATATTTCAAATACAACTTCAACAGTAAATCATGAAAGAGCCATAACGTACATGTGTAAGAATTTTTTTTTAAATGTTCCTATGTTTGAAGCGATGTTGTACTGACATGTGTCTCATTTTTTTCTGGAAAAATGTCCTGATAAACTAAACTTTGTTATCTTAGACTAATTGCAATACAACTTCAACAATAAATCATGAAAGAGCCATAACGTACATGTGTAAGATTTTTTTTTTAAATGTTCCTATGTTTGAAGCGATGTTGTACTGACATGTGTATCATTTTTTTCTGGAAAAATGTCCTGATAAACTAAACTTAAACTTTGTTATCTTAGACTAATTGCACAACTACAAAAACATGAAATACATGGCAATAAGAGTACCAAAGAGGATTGTTCAGATGAAAAATTTCAAAGAATTAAACACATGCTCATAATGTTAGCATACACTACCAGCACAAATTGCAAAAAGAAGTATTAACACAATTTTAAAATTGCTTCATATAAATTAAAAGTCAAACTTTTATTCTGAAAACTCAAACTAACTTCTATTCTTAAAACTCAAACTTCTATTCTTGTGACAGTTCTAGAAGGATAAAGATTTAAACCATCAAAATCACTTGAGGTAGCAAAGTCATTAGAATTCTGATCAATAAACAGTTCTAGAAGGATAAAGATTTAAACCATCAAAATCACTTGAGGTAGCATAGTCATTGTTAGAGATAATGTAGAAATGCTAGGCATGTTGCTTGGGATTGGATTGTGTGTGTCTACTAAAGATCAAGAGATAGGTTTGAGATCCATGAGTGTAGGATCTAAGATTTGGTTTGTTGATGATTGTTACCTATATATTGTAATCATTTCTCATTTGTTAATTGAATTGGTTGAGTACCATTCCTGTGTGTGCGCGAGCCTTTGGCTCTGCACTTCCTCCTCTCCAAATTCTTAAGTTGGTATCAAAGCAACAATCTTCACGCCCAACACTCCTTCAGTGAGTTCAATTGGAAGCGATTTCTCCTCTTTATACACCAACGCAATCTGTAACACAAATTGCTTCTCAATCGATCTTCAAATTCCTGTGGAAACTCAGCGATTTCAGGTGGCTTTCCTTTACGCCAGCAATAATAAATAATTTCAAATGGTTTTCCTCCACGCAGCGATCCAATGATCCAATAATCAAGCAGCAATTTCTCCTTTGAAATGATCCAATAATAAGGAAGGTCTTGAATCTTTTACTGAAGCTTGAGATCTTTCTGGCTCTTTTTCACAGTAAATTGACTGCCTCCTTTCTATGGTTGAGACGAGTATGGAAGCTCACACCCGGTTGGTATAAATGAGGGGTGGATTCTCCAAAATTTTATCAGTTTGGCACACAGCAGCGTTCTCCTCAGCAGCCGCCTATCCAACATCAATTTTCTCCTCTTCTGACAGCGTTCTCCTTTCACAGCGATCAATGCAGCCTGTGATTTCTCCTTCAGCAAGCTCCAATGCAACAGCTCCACGGTTTGCAAGACAATAAGCACCAACGTTTCCTTCACATTCTCTGTCGGTTTCACTAGTCGCCCACAACAGGGGTTTTTCAGAGTCCACACGCTGCAATCTGGATGACGTGACCAGCAGCGATCTTCACAGGAGCGGCTTCACGGTGTGGCGATCTGAACTTTGAGCGTTAATCAAACCTCCTTCAATAACGCACACCTCTTTCAGCGATTTATTCTAGACAGTGAGCAGCAATGATCTCTTCACTCATCAATATACACCGAGCGGTCTCTTTCACGTTCTTCTAGTGCACAACAACACAGATCATCTCTTTCACGCAGAACAACGTTCTCAGGCAGCGATCAGCGGGTTCTTACTGAGCGATATGCAATCTTTTCTGTCTTGAACAGGCCTCTTTCACACGGGTCTTTCGCACATGAACAGCGAGCATGCTCACTCTAATTCACAGGCAGCAATATCAGCTGTGATCACATGTAGCGGCGATATGAATACTCTTTAGCAGTTCCTCCTCAACGATCTCTGGCTCTCTCCAGCGATTTGGGCAGCGATCCTTCCTCCACGCAGGCAGGCCACCAGGCTCTCTCAACAGGCCACGAAAGGGCTCTTCTCATAGTAGCCACAGAGATCTATTACAGCAGGCCACAAGGCCTTCTCAACAGGCCACCAACACGGTTCTCAACATCCCAGCAAAGGGCTTCTCAACCATCCACACAGGGCTCCTCAACCGACTACACAGGGCTCTCACAACAGGATGCCAATCAGGCACTCTCACAACAGCAAGCCACAAAGGGCTCTTTACAACAGGCCACTATGGCTTTGATACCAACTTAAGAATTTGGAGAGGAGGAAATGCAGAGCCAAAGGCTCCCGCACACACAGGAATGATACTCAACCAATTCAATTAACAAATGAGAAATGATTACAATATATAGGTAATAATCATCAACAAACCAAATCTTAGATCCTACACTCATGGATCTCAAGTTACCTATCTCCTGATCTTTAGGATTAGGAGACACACACAATCCAATCCCAAGCAACATGCCTAGCATTTCTACATTATCTCTAACATCCTCCCTTAATGTAGAAATGAATTTTCTATAATAACAAATACATAACATGCCTGTTGGTCTGTCTCACTCAGGCTTACAAATTAACAAAACAATCTAACAATTTAAAGTTCCAAGCCTTGACCTCTACAATCCTCCTTCTCCTTCATCTTGACCTTAGTTGCTCTCTGATAATATCATTCTAGTATTTGACTGGGCCTCTGCTGTCCTGGATCCAATAAACAACAACACATTGAGAGGCCATGGCTTCAATACATAACTCTCAGATAACAAGCGAAATGGTTCATTGATATAGAAATGAATTTCGCACTTTATTGCCAACGATCTTCTTTGTGAATAGTAAATAAACACAATAGCAAAATTCTGTAGAAACAACGCAAACATAAAAAAATTGTCATTTGACTATCCAATAAGGACAATATTTTTCTCCAATTTGATTATATTATAATATTGTTGTTATCCACTAATTACATTATGTATAAGAAGCATCAGTGCAATCATATATAAATATTTCGTAGTACTTCCCGTTTACACAGTAAGAAATCTATTGCCTAGTATTCTATAAAAAAATGGCAACAAGATTCGGGGCAAGTTTTCAGTGCACGGCCCAGAACTCATCCTATAGCAATTAGATCAGAGATGGATTGGACACCCAACATCTTTCTAGGTATTCCATCTATGGAATAGAGGGGATGTGATAAGGTCCATGATGACTAGACTGATTAGAGTTGACTCAATTTTGAACAGTATCATGTAACAAGTTTTCATAATGGACTTTGAAAATGAATGTGCAACTGCCCCAAACTACTGCAAGAAGCGATCAATGTCACATAATTCCACATAAGGACATTCGAAATGATCACACAACATTTATATCATACATGTTTAAGTCATTCAACCATGTTAGATAATCGAAACTGTTTGTTCCCATAAGATGATAATTGCAAACTTCCCTATAATAACATCATGTCTACGCGTAACCAAGGCATTCCATGTAGCTAAGCAGCCCACAAGGCGTAGAAACTTCGATTTGATCTCAGCAATTTGATTTGACGATGGAAAATAGTATCATTTCTATATCCATCGAATCCACACAGAAACTGCAAATAAAATGTTCAAGTCAAGTAAAGTAATCAAGGTATACCATCTAGCTAAGAAATGCACAAGCCCTATAAATTTCCACTCGATTTCAACAATTCGATCAGACAATCGAAAATAAGACGGTTTCTATAATCATGGAATCCACATAGAATGTGAAAATAAAATGTTTGAGTCGAGTCCCACACATGCCCATACTAAAAATATGAAATGAAATAGCCTACAAATTTTATCTCTTCCACTTAGTGCTCCATCACAATCCAAAGAATACAATTGATATCCTCCAATATCATGTCAGCAATTAAATAATTTCCAAATAAGACTATTTGCAAATAATGTTTCACCAACTTACTAGTTTCCTAAGTTGAGATGGGACTTTAGTTACCATATTCACATTTAAATGGGTCACATAAATGATAAATGATAAGAAAATTAGGTGGCATGGGTTCATGAAGACACTTGGAAGCTTGTGGAGCCTTTGGGTGACTAGATTCCGCACACACTTGACATAATATTCATCCAAATTCGAACAAATGGGTAATGTAACGTTATTGGATGCTGATGTGGTGTCAAATATCATATAATGAGCCAAGGAATTCAAATTAGTAAAGGAGAATAACTCCCATGGAAGAGGAAGAGACTTGAAGATAATGTTTGCCACTTGGAAAAAGATTCCATGCACTCTATGACAACAAATGACGAAAGATTTTATGACAAGTATGACAAATTCAGACCTGATTGCTGACATATGACAAATATGACATGACAGGGCTAAAAATAGCCACCAAGAGGTCGAAATTGGGAGTTAGAGGCAACCATTCGAATTGGGGAAAGAATTGGAGCATGAAGAGGAAGACAAGTGTCATGAGGGTTACTAAACCACTAACGTGAGTTGGAGGAAGCTCATGGCAAGAAATTCGACCTTAGAAGACCTCATGAAGTTAATAAAAGGATGTCATGAGGAAGTAGAATAGATTTTGATCATTTGTTAATGGGCCTTTGACACATTTCCACATGAAGACTTCATGTAATTAGTTTTTCCAGTTTTCCAGTGCTTCCCCTGAATCAAACGAACATGAGCTAGCACTTTTCCAACTTGACTTGCTATTAGTCGCCACGTTGACATAATAAGATAGTGTAGACAATATGTTGTAGATATGATCCAAATCCCCTTCATGATATTCACCTCGAATAGGCTCTACATATAGTTTCCCTTGTAGTGGGTCCAATGGAGAAACTACTCACATCTTTGAGTCTTCAAATGACATAATATTCTTTTTGAAGTTTATGATTGACTGATTTTCAACTACCGAGTTGATGCCCAATAGTGTCGGATATAGATTAGTGTCACCGACAATTTTGATTACCTAAAAGTATGCATAAGTAAAAAGTCCTTCCACTTCAATAGGTACTCGTGGGAGTCAACTAATGGGTATAACCTTGAATTGATTCGCTAATCGCAACTGAACATGATACAATACTAGCTTAGGATTCCCCATGCTCTCCCATGTTTGCTTAGTCAAAATCCTAACATATTAACCCAAATATAATATAATGAAGTCCATATCATAATATCCAATATGAATATTCGTCCACAATTCTCAACCAATAATTCTCCTTCTATGTATGTGATTGACATTCTTTTCTTATCAAATATATTCTTTATATTCTTCTATCAAGGAAGTTAGTTCCACCAAGACATCTTCTTCTTTAATAAGGGCTAAATATATTTCAAGAAAATTTTTCAAAGCACTTACCCTCCTTGATTAATTCTCTAGGATGAATAGGTCAAACCTTAACGGCATGTCATTATTGGCCGTTCATCAAATATTGGAGGAGTACTTGAAGTCAAAGAACCATTATTTTTATTTATAAATTCAGTACAGGCCACGAAAAAGACCCCTTTATCCTTTTGTATGTCAAACGAAACCCTTCACTATGCTCCAAGTCAAATTTGTATGTCCTATAAAGGCTCCATTCTATCTTCTCCTGACATAGATCCTCCCTTGGTGACAACTACAACAGTCGACATATTTTCTCTGGTCTCATCTGTAATCTTTTGGACACTTTAATCTGTATTATGGAGTTGATTCTTGTTTTCATTTTCTTTGCTTGAAATTTCGTGATGATCTACGGATAATCTTCAATTGTATGATCCAACACTTTGCAATAAGAACTCGTCAATGTTGGATTCATTCAATCTCTAGAATAATGTCTTGGTTGGATGTAGTTATAACATATTAATTGATCTTGATCCCGACCAAATCATCCTTTCCTATGACTATAAAGTCCACATCTTGGCTGGTTAAACTACATATCTTCTCTCTCATGTTGAGCTTTCTCATGACTCATCATTAGATAAGTATTGACTGTGCGTTCTTAGAGAAATTGATATGCTCAACGGTCTTTTTCATTGTTCCCAATAGATCGACATAATTTGCAATAATGACTTGTGGGAGTATTTAATTTTTTCTGCTTATATAGGCATTATTTTGAACGATGTCCTCTTATTTCACAAAATATACACCACGACATTCTCGACTAGTTGAGTAATTTCAGGTGTCTAGAAGAAAGATAATCATGAAAAATTGGACACTAGTCCTTGTGATGTCCTTCCATCCTACATTTGGTACACTAAATATCTCCTCGAACCTCCTTTCCTTTCTTGATATCTTGAATTCGTAATGATAGGTTAGCTAACTCTGACTAAATATATACCATGCCAGCACCAGTTTCTCCTACCGGCGAAGCTTCCAAATTCATAGAAATTTCTAGTTCCTCAGACTGAGAGAAAATATTTTTTTTCATTAACGATACTCATGTATGTGGAAATAGTAAAACTATAAACCACTCCTTATGTTACACATCATACATATGGAATATCACTCTATCCATCAAAGTATAGAATCTCTAGTCAAATTTCTAGATGGATTCATTTGGTGAGTGCTTGATTTCTTTCAACTCCATGATGCTTTGTGACTTAGACTTCGGTTTCTTGAACTCATATATTAATATAATTCTAATCTCAGCTAACATATTCTAAGTGGTTCCCATAGGAACATAGAAAATTTCATATACCAATCAAAATCCCAACCTTCATATACCAATATAACATCATCTTGGACCTGTCCTACGATCCATACAGCTTCATACAAAAACCAATGTTACTATGGGTATTCCGACCCATTTCTATTGGATATAGGTAGCTTCATATCATTCCCCATCATTTTGTATTTCTTGGGTCTTGATGAACTTGAAATCACGAGACCACTACTAGGAACTCTTCTACGACTATGTCAACTACTATTGTTCCTTTTATTTTTCGGAAAACACTTCGACACACTTTTAGGTCTTAGCTTTAATATTGGATATGTACATGGGGTTATGGGTGTGTTGTAGCTTTAGGTCTGGTGTGGATATGGACCCTCCTCTTCATCTTCTGAAATGATTTGGTATTACTCTTCCTCATTGCAGAACTCCTCGTCAAGTTGTGGTCACTATTTTAGTCTTCCCTTCCAGTCACACTACAACTCTCTCTCTTAGTCGCATTCCTTCTCCTCTTATTCAATTAAAATCTATTCCCACTACTCATACAACCACGCTCTCCGTTAGTCTCACTTATTTCTCCTTGGATCATTTCATCTCATCTAGCATGCTTCCCATACATTATTTCTATCAATACCCTTTTCCACTGTGTACAATTGATTTACTAGACATAGTTCATTTTAAAAATCCCATTTTCACATAAAAGCATATTAATCCACAATCTTGACAAATTTAAGTACCTAACGCATGGTCCTTAGAAGAATTTGCATTCGACTTTGTTGTATGAGTTGATAGTATAGACGACAAACTCAATAATGTATTCTTCCAAAATTATATTGACCCAGAAGTCAACAGACCCCAAGATCATATCATCAACACTTTGTAATTGCTTAAGTAAATTCGTTGTCTAACTCTGAGTATCAGGATCCTCTCCTTCGAAATTCATCTTATGCAGTGTTAACCTTGAAACCACTCGTTTAGAAGAATAGGAAATTCACTGAAAAATGTTGTGTGGATCTCAAGCATAAACATACCTTCCTAGCCATTGACATAGATGCAGTCATGAATTTAGATTTGTTCGTTGAGAAAATTCCTTCAACTCCTGATCTAGCCATTCTTCATTCTCAGGCTTCGTCAGATGCGAAAACATGACCCCTTCGCAATAATCCCAGTCCTGACAATCCAACCATTTGTTAGCACAAAATCAAACTTGTTAAAATAATGTAACTTCAGAATATATTATATTTTCATTGATGTAATTGGTCATGTAAGAGTCATTGAAAGAATTAATGTAAATATTCGGATGTAAGTTAGGTAAATAGTACCCATGAATCATTGCGATAAATATTATTTTGGTATTTTACTAGAAAATTAGGCCGTGTCAGTTAGACAAGTCAACCTAGTTAGGTTTTAGGTCAAGTCAAGAGTCAAATATAAATAGAGAGGCTTCTCCTTCATTTTGTACACACTTCACTCAAGCAAGTTCGCTAGGGAGAGAAGAAGAAGTGTGCTAGAAGAGAGGAGAAGTTATCTTGGGGTTTTTACACTGTCTTGGTTGAGTTCTATATTGAGGAATTTTTATGGTATTTTCTCCCTTGTGGGTTCTCCAAGGAAAATCTCTATGTTTGTTGTGTTTTTGTGCTTGTTTTTCTTTCAGTGATCCTTCTATTATGAATTGTTTAGGAATACCATCTAAGCAATTGACAAAAAATTAACATGGTATTCGAGCCACCAAGAAAGGAGACATTGTGCAACTAGGGTTTCTTATTTTGAACAATTCCGTCAATAGATCAACCAGAAAAGAGGGCTCACTCAAATCACCCTAGGATGGCACATCTTTCTATGAAAATTAACAGAATTGTCGGAATTTTCATTTTTGGGCCTGACACTAGTGTTGGAAAAAACTAGGGCTTCATAATTTTCAAGATTCCATCACCAACCTCAGGAAAAGAAAGATACATTCTAGCTCTCCTTGGGGAAGTGCATATTTTCCACCACTCATCCCTACAAGTGATGTCAGCTACAAAATTAGGGTTTTACTATCAAACCCTAGGTCATCTCGAAGGAGGTTATCCAAAAGTGGTTTTTCCAAGAAAGTACTATTTCCTCTATTTGCATTTGAGGTTCTCATTTTTTTAAGATGACAAAAAATATCAACCTAGATGAAAAGATTTAGGGTGCCGAGAACTTCATATCATGGAAGTATAGGATCATGTTCGTCCTAGAAGAGAAAGATTTAGAAGGCTTCATAAAAGACGAAGTTGCAGAAATAGAAGAAGATGAGGCAAAGGCCAAGCACAAGAAGGATTTGATCAAGTCTAAGAGCATCATAGCTGACTCCATTAAATATCACTTGATCCATCAAGTATATTGATGGAGAACATTAAACAAAATTATTGATTCCCTTCCCAACCTATTTCAATAAGAAATATCAATAGGAAGATGACCTTCAGAAATCAACTCAAGAGTGTGAAGGCTTAGAAGTTAGAGACCATGCAATCATACTTCACGAGAGTATCCCAAATCAAGGAGCAATTGGAATCTATTGGTTACATGGTAGAAGAAGTAGAAGTTGTAATGAGCACCTTGAATGGACTTCAAAGATAATGGAAATATTTCATTCGAAGAGTATCTTATAGAGGAAATATGACCAAGTTCCAAAAGTTATGGGAAGAATGTGTTCAAGAAGAATAAAGAATACCATTCAGATAAGAGAAGTTGAATTAAAATAAATATCAAGATTTGGAAACCCATACTGTTATCTCCCAAAATTATTTATTTTCGTATGAAGAATTTAATTCGCACAATGAGGGATATGAATGTCACTAACAGTTTGAAATCCTCTGTTGTTGATAAAAATTTCACAAAGTTGTAGCTTTGATGGCTTGGGCGAGGATCAGAACATCTCATTAGCCACTGATAGACTTATAGACTACGGCTTCTGTGATCAGATGAACATTTTGGTGATCGGAAGAACTAAAGACAATGTAGCAGCGAGGCAAAGCTAAAAGGTTCCAAAATGTTGGTGATATGAAGAGCTAAATTCTGCCAAAGTTAAGTATCAAAAATCGGAACCACTACTTGATAAGGCATCGAAAATTGAAAACACTAACCATTGGCAAGATAGTCCACTAAGGAGCCAAAATGGCAGAAGACAAATGGACAAGGCCTCCGATCAATCCATAGAAAATCATCGACGATAGGAAGACCTAAGGGCTACGGATCGACGAGTTAGTCCGCTAAGGAGCCGAAACGATGGAAGACAAACGGGCAAGGCCTCCGATCAATCAATAATCATTCTGATAGCACGACAATATGAAATCATCAACGATCGGGAGAACTAAGAACTACAGATCGGGAGAACTAAAAACTAAGCTCCTCCACATTATCAGTGGCATAGAGAACTAAAGCTCCGATTCCTTCGTCAAAACACTTTCGACATCGATAAAATTTGTTCATTTCACTTCTAAAACAGCGGCAGCATTCTTCTTTGAGGTTTTGATACATTAGTTGTTTCAACTTTTAATCGTTGACAAGCTAGTGATGGAAAGTGCCAATGCATAAACAGTCGCGACGTTAATCATTTGAGGCGCCGACATTGTGGCAGCATTCCAGTCTAAGGCGCCGATGGGTTAGAGGTCAGAACTTCTGATCGGCGACCACGGCGATAAGGTAGAAGTATCCGGTGTATGAAACAAGAAAGATTACCTATGATCACTATCAAACACTTCAATTAAACACTGAAAAACTGGCTGTTGGAGACAATTTTACACTGAACCAGCAGTGGTGATTATCAGCAACCACTTCAGTTATTAAAAGTTCTCTCAGTGAACTAGATCTTCACAATAGGTAGACAAATAGTTAGCAAGGGTTTGAAGCCCTAATCTGAAAATAATATCACTTTCAAGTATTTTTCGTGTAAACAAATCGAAGTTTCAAGATCGTTCATTTTTGCAGAAGGCTATAAAGCCCATGATTGATTTTATAATAAAGGTTCAACGTCGGGGATTTGTAAGCTTATTGTATTTTCAAGCCTCTCATATTTTTTATTTGAATTGTAAGCTCTTTTGTTATGAGTTGTTCATCCATCGTCTTTATCCTTACTATACTTATCCCTGAATGTGCCGCTTAGGTGATTTTCAAGTTGATTAATAGCTAGTAGCTATCATGCTATTGGTGAGTTATTGCGATTTGATTTATCAGTACCATCCTTGTAAAGATTTATCCATTTACATGCATCTATTTTATATGTAAGTCTGCCAGCTTGATGAGTTCTCCATCCCTGCACCTTATTTTCAAACTACTGAACAAGTTGTAACTAAAAGCCTTGTGATTGAGTGAGCTTCATGCATGTCTTGAGAGTGGGAGGTTATATAGGTCACCAGACTTGATCCATATTAGAAAATCCTAAAAATATTTTAAGTTTCTAGGCATCCTCGAGCTACAACCTAGAGTAGTTTCCTAGAGTGATAACAAAGTGGCGTTGTTGCTGGGGACAAGAGATTGAATCTCAGCTTCCCTGGGAGATGAGATAGATCCATGCTTTGATGATAGACAAAGCTTGGACACTATTATGGTTGTAATCATCTATTTGGTGACTCCATTGATATAAGTTGGCTTCCAGAAGATCAAGTACCAGAGCAAACCCAAAGGGGCCACCAGCAACACCGGTTTCAGATCCAGAAGAAAATATGAGGAAAGCTAGGGATTTACTAAGACAGACTAGCAGTACTTCACAAAAATCTACATCAATTATTTCACCAAATCTTTCTGTTATTATTTCTTCTGTTGAAACTCTTAATTCCTAGGAATTTTTAGATACATCAGAAAAATATAGGGGTTGGGCATCTTCAAGCACTGCTGCTTGTGAAGATCCAATCCCTGGTGACTCCATTGGGATAAGTATACCACCACCTTCTCAGCAAGTATCTTCATTAGTGTTTCCTTCAACAACCTTGTCCATACCCATTTCCAATATGGCTGTCCCTCAATTGACCAAGATGGAAAGGATTGTGGTAGCTAGGTATATGCCCTTAATTCTGCCAAATCCTCTGGCAGCCATGCCTACTGGGGATTATCTCAAGTATACGCCTAAGTTTATAGGGGAAGGGGATTTCACTGCTGAAGAACATATAGAGGATTTTTACAGCTATGCTAAAAATATTAACATAAAACAAGAAGATGTATGGATTAGGGTGTTCGTACAAAGCCTAGATGGCCAGGCTAGAAAGTGGTTTAAAGAACTGCCCGTTGGATCAGTGGCAGGCATAGAGTCCCTAGATGACATTTTCCTAAAGCATTGGGGAGAAATGAGGGACCACCTCTACTATATCACAGAATTCAACAACCTGAAAATAGAAAATGGGGAGTCTGTCTCAAACTTTACCAAGAGATTCAACAATATGTACAGCAAGATCCCTACCAAAATTAAGCCCATTGATACCTCATCTAGGATAACTTATGCAAATTCCTTTGACTCTTACTTCTGCTTACTTCTCAGAGAAAGGAGGTCTATTTCCTTATCACCCATGCAAGATGCTTCTCTAGAAGTAGAGTCAAACATTCTGGCATCTCAGAAGGTCAAAGGGAAGATAGACAGGAAAAAGTAGCCAACAGACTATAGTGGGGCTTCAGCATCGGAGAACAAGATTGAAAAAATGACCAAACTGATAGATAACCTGACTACTGAAATGTATAAATTGAAGGACCAAGGACATCTACCGGTGAGGGGTAAAGGGCAAAGCGACTTTGATCCTCAAAACCCAAATTTTGTTCTTTATAGAAGAGGAAACCCCCTAGTTCAGATTCTCAAAAGGGAGAGAAATCAAGGGGAAGATCAAAGGATAAGAGCTCCATTTCAAAATGTTGTATTAGAAGAAGAGCCAAAATTCATTGAAGAAGAAGGAGAAGCTGAAGACAATATCCACTGCATGGAGGATGAGGTGGACTATTCTTTTCTAACATAGGAAGAATATGAGGAAGCCCTGATTGATGAGCAGATCACTGAAGAGGCTGTCTATCAGGTTGATGGTCAGGGAGGTTACCAACTGAGGTCTAGGCTAGTTTCTCCTTTCAAGAAGAATGATGTACCTATCAAGCATCCTGTTGCACCAGCTAGAAAGGTTGTTGTTTTACCAAAGAAAGTGGCTGTCCCATCCAAAGTATTGCATAAACCAGCACCTTCAGCCACACCTGATCAAGTCCAAATAAAACCTATAGTTCCTGAGGTAAGGTTTACAGATAGGCTGAATTATTCCTTCAACCTTGAGTCTAAAATTCAAAAGTTGAAAATCCCTTTGCTTTAATTGAGATAATGAAGAATGATGCATTCAAAACATCCATTCTGAATTCCCTTCAGCCCAAGGTGCACATTGACACTAACTTTGTAAAACTATAGGATGACAAGCTTGTTGTAACCTTGGGCCCCATGATCGAAGACCTAATGGACTCCTTCCCACCATTCTATATATCCTTGAACATCCATGATAAAATCCTCCATAACTGTCTGCTGGATTCATGAGCCTCTCATAACCTAATGCCAAAGGGTATGATGGATGAGATTGGCCTGAGCATCACCAAGTTCTACCATGATCAATTCTCCTTTGACTCTAGGAAGGTCAAGTTCTTGGGCCTCATAAAATACCTTGCTGTAAAATTAACATAGCTACCTTCAAAAATCATAATGATGGACATTGTAGTGGCCGATATTCCTCCAAAGTTCGGCCTCTTGCTGTCTCGGTCATGGAGAAAAAGACTAGGTGGCATCCTTCAGATGGATCTCACATACACCACCATTCCCATGTTCAGAGGAGAAACTAAGAGACTATATAGGAAAAATCAGCTAGCATACATTATAAGCAAGGAGAGCCACTCAGTAAATCACCCCATCTATGCAGTGGACACCGATTTTGGGTTTTGCATTTTGCGAATAGATGATAATCAACAGACATTAGTTCAGCTCACTAAGACCACCTGTCAGCAGCCCGAAGAAGTCATGACAGTGATCTGGACCATGTATTTTGATGGGGCTAGTGCTCAAATCTCAGCAGGCGTGGGCATAGTCATGATCTCCCCATCTAAGGAAAACATTCACCTGTCTTATAAGCTCGATTTCAAAACTATGAACAACGTAGCAGAATATGAAGCCTTGTTGCTAGGGGTTAAAGTGGCCAATGAGATGGGGATCATGTGCGTGAATATTTTAGGAGACACAGACCTCATCATACAGCAGGCCAACAACACTTTTCAGACAAAAAGTATCAGATTGAAGGCATACAGGGACGAGGTATGGAAACTCAGAGACTCTTTTATGTTTTTTGAACTCTCATATATTCCTAGGGATTTGAATCATCTAGCTGATTCCCTGGCCGTATCTGCAAGCATGTTTGTTCCTCCTTTACCCCCTAAGCTCAGTTATGATGTTTAGGTCAAGTACAGACCCTCTCTGCCAGACAATGTAAAATTTTGGAGGGTGTTTGAGGATGATGAGGAGCTTAGTAAATTATTTCAGTTAGTAGATGAATTCTCTGACATACACATAGACAAGGAAAATATTAACATGGAGGAATGCAAATAGCTCAATTTATAAGATAAAGTGACTGAGCAGAATATTGTCCAATTGCCAAGCAACTACATACCCCGAGGTCTAGTACCATTGGAAGAACTGTTTGATCACAATGACATCCCTTTCAATCCTGCCAAAAGGGATCTAGATCCTGCTATCCAAGAGTGAAACAGAGGGAGCCAAAGCCATCCAAAACTGATAAATCTATCCACTGGGCTGACTGCTAGACAGAATTCTGAATTTTGCAGCTTGATAAAATAAGTTGTTGATATCTTTGCATGGGAGTATAGTGACCTAAAAACATATGACACCAACATCATCCAACACAGGATTCCTTTGGAGAAGGACACCATTCCTTTCAAACAGAAGCTAAGACCCATTAGCCCTCTTTTTATTACTAGTGATTGAGAAAGAGGTCCAAAAACTCCTCAAAGCCAAGATCATAATCCCCCTCAGGTTTTCCATGTGGATTGAAATCTAGCAGTGGTAAGAAATAAAAATGGAGAAATAAGGTTGTGTGTGGACTTTAGAAACCTGAACAAGTGTTCTAAAAAAGACAACTATCCACTACCCAAGATGGAACATCTACTACAGAAAGTCTCGAGGGTCAGGGTCATGTCCTTCCTTGATGGTTTCTCTGGATACAACCAAGTTGTTGTGCACCTAGATTACCAAGAGAAGATATCCTTTACCACCCCTTGAAGCAGCTTCATGTATGCTAAAATGCCATTTGGGCTAATGAATGCTGGGGCTACTTTTCAAAGAGCTATGGATCTAGCTTTTGTAGGGATAAAAGATAAATTTGTGCTGATATATTTGGATGACTTAACAATTTACTCTCACATCTATCATGACCACTTGCAGCATTTAAGGAAGGTATTTCTGAAGTCCAGAAGGTATGGAATATCACTGAACCCCAAGAATTCCTAGTTTGCACTCAATGAAGGAAAGATCCTAAGTGACATAGTCTCAGTTGAAGGTGTAAAGATCGATTCGATGAGAGTGGAAGCAATTCAACAACTTTCAATACCAAGGTCAAAAAGAGACATTCAATCCTTTTTAGGCAAGATAAACTTTGTCAGAATGTTTATTCTGAATTTCTCCGAGCTGGTAAAAAATATAATAGCCATGCTAAAAAAGGATGCAGAAATAAAGTGGATGGACCAAGCAAGGAAATATTTTGAAGAAATTAAGAAAGCCATCATGGAGGCCCCAACTGTAATTAGTCCCAACTACACCAAGGGTTTTTAAATTTTCTCTTTTGCATCTTATGACACAGTTGCAGTTGTACTATTGCAAAAGAATGATGAAGGACTTGATCATCCAATTTCGTTTTTCAGTAGAACCCTGAGAGATGTTGAGCTGAAATATGACCCAATTGAGAAGTAGGATTATGCTCTCATAAAATCTTTGAAGACTTTTAGAATCTACATTCTCCTTGCAAAGGTCATTGCATATGTCCCTTCAGCTGCTATGAAGGATGTTTTGACTCAGCCTGACATTGATGGGAAGAGAGCTAAGTGGATTTCCAAAATCATTGAGTTTGATGTAGACGTGAAACCCACCAAGATGGTAAGGGGATTAGGTCTGGCCAAACTCATGGCCAAAGAAAACTGTGAAATGTTGGGAATAGATTTCACATGTGTCAGATCAGCAAAGGTGCAGACTATGGTAGTAGCAGAAACATAAGTAAATCAAGATCAGAATAACATTCCATCAGTAGCTGAGAACATATCTTCATGCGAGTGGTATTTAGGTATCATTCAATTTTTGCAAAAAATAGAAGTTTCTCCTAATCTCACTCCTAACCAAGCATGAGCTCTTAAGTTGAAATCTGTTAAGTTTTGCATAATTGACAAACTGTTGTACTGGAGTGATTAGTCTGGAATTTTGTTAAGGTGTATAGATAAAGAGGAAGCAGAATAGGTCATGCATCACTTTCATTCCTATACATGTGGAGGCCACTCCTACTAGAAAACCACAGCCCACAAGATATTAAGAGAAGGATACTATTGGCCATTCCTCTTTGCTAATGTATGCACTTTTGTAAGGGCTTGTGACCAATGTCAAATATTTATAGGGAAGCAACAGCTCAAATCCTTACCCCTTAGGCCTGTTACAGTGAATGGGCCTTTCTAGCAATGGGGTCTGGATTTCATAGGTGAAATAAATCCATCTTCCAATGGATAGCATAAATGGATTTTAGTAGCCACTGACTACTTTACCAAATGGATAGAAGCAATCCCTCCTAGAAATGCGACTCATCAAGTCATCATGATATTCTTATATGAGAACATCTTCAATAGGTTTGGTTGCCCAGTAAGGTTAGTAACTAATAATGCACCAGCTTTTAAGGCTGGGGCATTAGTTAAAAGGTGTAAATCAATCGATATTCAACTAGTGCACTCCACATCCTATTACCCACAAGGCAATGGCCTAGCTGAGTCATCCAACAAAAGCTTAGTCAGAATCATCAGGAAATTGCTAGAGACAAATTAGAAAAGCTGGGATTCAAATCTTAAGTTTGCTTTATGGGTTGATAGGGTGACAGACAAAAGGTCCATAGGGACTTCTCCATTCAAACTAGTTTATGTCACTGAGGCCATCTTTCCTATCCTGCTCATCCTTCTAGTGGAAAAGTTATTTCAGGAAGAGGAGGATGAACCAAATGATATGATGAGAAGGATGATGGATTTGGTAGAGTTACAACAGATCAGGGAGCAAGTTATAGGAAAATTAGAAGCTCATCAACAGAGGATAAAGGGCATGTTTGACAAAAGAGCAAAGGCAGACAACTTCCAGTTGGATATTGGGTCCTCAAGTGGGATGCTATCAGACAGGACAAGGGGAAACATGGAAAATTATACTATTTGTGGATTGGCCATTTTGTGATAGCCTAGGTACATAAGAATAACACCTTCAAATGGTAGAGTTTGGAAGGTGAAGAGGTATTTGATGGCCTAGTAAAAGGGTGGTTCTTGAAGCTCTATTTTATTTGAGGCTCTGAGGCCTTATGATTGTAAATTAGTAGATAGTAGGTTGTTTTTCTTTCAAAATAAGACTCCATGCCCAATGGAACAATAAAGGATAGTGTTAAGTTACTTAGCTGCTTTTAGGGAAAGGTATTTTGGTCTGGGGTTCTTGGGACCTCACTGGGAGGTTCCCATCCCCAAGTAGGAGCTAGATGTTATCTCCTAAAATAATTTATTTTCATCAGAAGAATTTAATTCATGCAATGAGGGATATGAATGTCACTAACAGTTTGAAAGCCTTTGTTGTTGATAAAAATTTCACAAAGTTGTAGCTTCGGTGGCTTGGGCGAGGATCAGAACATATCATTAGCCACCGACATACTTGCATACTATGGCTTCCACGATCAGATGAACATTTTGGCGATCATAAGAACTAAAGAAAATGTAATGGTGAGGCAAAGATGAAAGGTTTTGAAATGTCGGTGATATGAAGAACTAAATGTCGCTGAAGTCAAGTATCAAAAATCAAAACCAATACTTGATAAGGAATCAAAACTTGAGAACACTAACCATAGGCGAGATAGTCCACTAAGGAGCTGAAACAATGGAAGACAGACTTACTATGGGTTCTGTAATCAGATGAACATTTCAGCGATTGAAAGAATTAAGGGCTATGTATCGACGAGATAGTCCACTAAGGAACCGAAATGGCAGAATACAAATGGACAAGGCCTCTGATCAATCCATAGAAAATCATCGGCGATCGAAAGAGCTAAGTGCTATGGATCGACGAGTTAGGCCACTAAGGAGTCGAAACAGTAGAAGACAAATGGACAAGGCCTTCGATCAATCAATAATAATTTTGATAGCACGACAATAGGAAATCATTGGTGATCGGGAGAACTAAGAACTATAGATCGATGAATTTAAAACTAAGCTCCTCTGTAGTGTCGGTGGCATAGAGAACTAAAGCCCCGATTCCTTCATCAAAAGACTTTTGACAGCGATAAAATTTGTTTGTTTCATCTCTGAAACAGCAGCAGCATTCTTCTTTGAGGTTTCGATGCATTAGTTGTTTCAGCTTCTGATCACCAACAAGCTAGTGATGGAAAGCACCGATGCATAAATAGTCGCAATGTTAATCATTTGAGGCACTGACATTGCGGCAGCATTCCGATCTACGGCGCTGACGGGTTAGAGGTTAGAACTTTCGATCAATGAAGACGATGACAAGGTAGAATAATCTGATGGATTAAATAAGAAAGAGCACCTATGATCACTATCAAACACTTCAGTTAAATGCTGAAACACTGGCTGTTGGCGGCAATTTTACACTGAACCAGTAGTGGTGATTATCAGCAACCACTTCAGTTATTAAAAGTTCACTCAATGAAATAGATCTTCACAATATGTAGAAAAATAGCTAGCAAGGGTTTGAATCCCTAATCTGAAAAAACGATCACTTTCAAGCAATTTTTGTGTAAACAGATCGAAGTTTCAAGATCTGTCATTTTTGTAGAAGGCTATAAATCCCATGATTGATTTTATAATAAAGTTTTGACTTCAGGGATTTGTAATCCTATTCTATTTTCAATCGTCTCATCTTGTTTATTCAAATTGTAAGCTCTTTTGTTATGATTTGTTCAGCCATCGTCTTTATCTTTACTGTACTTATGCCTGAATGTACATTTAGGTGATTTTCAAGTTGATTAGTAGCTAATAGTTGTCATCATATTGGTGATTTAATGTGATTTTATTTAGAAGTACTATCCTTATCAGGATTTATCCATTTACATGCATCTGTTTTGTATGTAAGTCTACCAACTTGATGAGTTCTCCATCCCTGCACCTTATTTTCAAACTATTGAACAAGTTGTAACTGAAAGCCTTGTGATTGACTGAGCTTCATGCATGTCTTGAGAGTGGGAGGTTATATAGGTCACCTGACTTGATCCATATCAGAAAACCCTAAAAATATTTTAAGTTACCAGGCATCCTCGAGCTACAACCTAGAGGAGTTTCCTAGAGTGATAACACATACCAAAGGAAAGAACAAAAGGAAGAGTCATTATCATCATCCCAGAAAAATAAAGGGTCTCAAAGGATTAAAAGGGTTAAGAGGGACCTCTCATATTTTGAATGCTTCACTTTTCCCAAGATGGGACACATCTCCATAAACAAACCCATGAAGGAATATCAGCTGAATAAGAGGAATACAATGTTCCAATCCCATGCAGCTAAAGATGATGATCAAGAATATGAGAATAAGACTAAATAAGATGAATATTCCTATGAAGAATATGTTTTGATTTCAAACCTCACAGGTTTAGTTTCACATGGAAGTGATACTTGGCTAGTAGATAGTGGTGACTCCAAGCATATTATAGGTTACAATGATTCTTTCTCATGTCTTGTACAGAAGGACTCCCCACACAAAGTAAATCTTCAAGATGATTACCAATATCACATAAAAGAAATGGGAGAATCCTCTTATAAGATAGACTCCGAAAAGTCCATGAAGATGAAGGATGTTCTATATGTCCCAGGTTTAAAGAAGAATCTCCTTTCTATCTGAACTTTAGCTAAGAACAATTTTAAAGTTTTTTTGGTATATGGTAAAGTACTCATGTGGCCAAAAGGGAAAACTAGAGATGATGCAATAGTGATTGAAGTTGACGAAGGAGGAATCTGCAAATTAAAGTGACATACTGATTAAGCCTTGATGGGAAACACCATAATCCCATGTGAATTGTGGCATAGAAGAGTTTCCCATATACATTACAAAGCATTTCCAATTGTGAGCAAGGCGGCGATAGGTTTATTGGAGATCCAAGTAGACCATGACAGTGTGCAAAGGATGTGCATAAGGAAAGAACACATAGAACCCTTTTCCAAAGAGTGATAGTAAAGAGAAATGGATCTTAGACATTTTCCACTCAAATGTGTGCGTAACAATGCAATCTACTTCACTAAGATGATATGTTTACTCTGCTTCTTTTATTGATGATTACTCTCGCAAGACTTGGATCTATTTCTTGAAGAAGAAAGATGAAGTATTTGAAAATTTCAAGGAGTTTAGGGATCTCGTAGAAAACCTCTCTGAAAACAAGATGAAGACCTTAATATTAGATAATGGAGGTGATTTCACATTAGGTGAATTCAACAATTACTACAATGAAGTTGGGTTTAAAAAAGAGCTCACCATGCCCTATATTCCTCAAAAAAATGGTGTGGTTGAAAGGAAGAATAGATCTATCATTGAAGTAGTAAAAACTATGATCCATGATCAATATCTACCTATGTACTTGTGGGGAGAAGCAGCTAGAAAAAAGATCTATGTACATAATAAAATATCTCACAATGCTCTTGGAAATAAGAATCTAGAAGAGATGTTTATCGGAGAAAATCCTGAAGTCAGTCACCTAAATATATTTGATTGTTCGGTATACATACACATTCCCAAGGAGAAGAGATCAAAGTTGGACCCTTGAGGAAAGAAAGGATTGTTTGTAGGATATAGTGAGTAGTCAAATGCTTTCTGAATCTATATCCTAGGATTCCATCAAATTGAACTTAGCAGAGATTTCAGATATTATGAAGATGCAACTTTCAGAAAGTCGAGGAAAAATCAAGAAGATGAAGAGGAGGATGAAGCTCCTAGAGTTGAAGAAATACACAAACCAGCTATAATTGATGAGGACTAATAGATGCATGAGTATCATGACATAACAATACCATAGATATATGAGGAGTTTCCTAGTGATATGACCTCATGCAAAAGAAGGCTTGCTTGGGAACGTGAAATCATTGAATAGGCAGAAATATATGGCGCTCCAAAAGGAATCATTAGAGAAAGTAAGAGGCCAAATCCATAGTACAATTATGGGGCTTTGATGTGTAATGAAGTTGACAAAGAATATACATTCTTTGAAGAAGTAGCAAAGTAGATGGAGTGGGTAGATTCCATGGTCAAAGAATACTAGTAAATTATAAAGAATGATGTATGCAAAATAGTACCAAGACCAAAGAACAAATCAGTAGTATCATCAAAATGTATCTACAAAAGAAAGAGTTCAACATACGAAAGTATAGAAAAGTAAAAGGCAAGGTTCATAGCTCACAGATTCTCTCAGAAGGAAGGAATTGACTATGAGGATACCTTTTCACCAGTTACAAGATACACCTTAATCATAACCATCCTTTCCTTGGCATCCAAGATGAAGTGGAGGTAACATCAGATGGATGTAAAGACAACCTTCCTAAATTGTGTAATAGAAGAATAAGTATACATTGAGAAACCACAAGGATTTAATATAGATGACTAGAAGACTCATGTATGTAGACTAAAGAAGGAATTGTATGGGTTGAAGCAAGAACCTAGAGCATGGTATGGAATAATTGATGGCTTCTTGATGAGTTTGGGATTTACCGAGAGTAAATTAGATTCCAAACTTACTATAAGGTTGAGTATGATGGGCTTATGATATTACTTCTGTATGTGCATGATGTTTTTTTGATAGGCGAGGATAATCCCATTAGTAAATGCAAGAATAAACTCGCTACAAAATTTGAGATGAAATACCTTCGTATGATGCGCTATTTTTTAGGTCTTAAATTATGGCAATATCCAAATGAGATTTTTCTAAACGAAGGAAAATATGCAGTTGAGATCCTAAAGATATTTGGGATGATGGATTATAAGGCCATGTATAATCCTATGACAAAAAACTTGAAGCTTTTGAATGATGATTCTTTAGAGATAGTAGATGTTACCTTATACAAACATATTGGTGGTTCATTGATGTATTTGACCAATACAAGACTAGATATATGTTTTGTTGTAAACACCTAGAGTTAGTATTTGGTGGGTCCCATACATGTTCACCTAGTGGAAGAAAAACATGTGATGAGGTATTTGAAGGGGACGTTGGAACATGATCTCAGATATGCATCAGATGGGGAGATCAGATTACATGGATTTACAGAATTGGATTGGAAGAAAGTGCTGAAGATAGAAATAGAACTTCAGTATGTTGTTTTAGTTTGGGATCATACATGATCTCATGGTTTAGTAGAAAGAAGTCCAGTGTTTCCCTCAGAACGGAAGAGGATGAATACATTGCAACATGTTCAACCTATAGCGAAGCAGTATGGCTTCGCAATATGTTTTCAGGATTTTGATGTAGATATGGATATGAATTATATCCATTGCAATAATCAATTTTTTGTTGATATGACAAAAAACCCAATGTTTCATGATAAGAATAAACATATCAAAATTAGATATCAATACTTCTGGGATATGGTGCATAAGGGAGTTGTAAAGATCAAGTATGTTCCTATAGAGGAACAAGTTGTTGATGTATTGAATAAGCCTCTACATCATCTAAGGTTTGAAAAATTTCGATACAAGATTGATGTAGTCTGAAAGGACCTCCCTTGAAAGAAGGATTTATGATGATGTGGCAGGTTTCCTGTTGCAGTGGTGTAGTAGCTTAGTCTAGGTAGGGTACGTATGGCTAGGCTTGTTTGGACCAAATGGGTTAGTAAGTGATACAAAAATGAGGTGGATATATCAAAGAACTCACTCTGATGGTGCTTCATATGTCTTAAGGGCATGATAATGTGGTTCCAGTACTTTATGCTGATGCCATCATTTCTATGTTGTTGATGATGATGTTGTTCCAACATTTATATGTTGTTGGTGATGATGTTGTTCCATCATTTCTATGTTGCTGATGATGATGTTGTTTCAACATTTATATTCTAATGATGATGAGGTTGTCTCTACATTATATGCTCATGATGATGATTTTCCAACATCTCTATGTTGATGATGCAGATGATGATCTAGAATTTATTTGTTGATGATGTTTCTTTAGCATTAACATGCCAATTATGGCGTTGTTGTTCATGTTATAGATGATGATGATGTACCAATATTCACATGTTGATGTTGTAGATGATGATGTTCCATTATTCATATACTGATGTTGCAGATGATGGTGTTCTAGTATACCCATACTGATAATGTTCCACATGATGATGATGTCCCAGTATTCACATATTGATGATGATGATGATGTCCCAATATCCACATACGGATGATGTCGATGATGACGATCCAATCATTCCATGATTATGGTGATGATGAAAATTCAATTCCATATTGAATATGAAAATATATGTTCTTCCAAATATTCCTATGACATATAGAGACTCACGAGTCAGTTGTACAGTTGTTGATTATGATTTTGATGCCTGTAGAATATCTTCCTAATTATGAGGGAATGTTAACATGGCATAACTTTGAAGGATATTTCTATTTGTATTCCTCCTTCAAGAGATGTCACGGATGTAATTGCTCATGTAAGAGTAATTGAAAGAATTAATGTAAACCTATGGATGTAATTTGGGTCAATAGTAACCATGAGTCATTGTAATAAATATTATTTTTGTATTTGAATAGACAAGTTGGCCTTATTAGTTAGACAAGTCGACCCAATTAGGTTTTAGGTCAAGTCAAGAGTCAAATATAAATAGAAAAGTTCCTCCTTCATTTTGTACACACTTCACTCAAGCAAGTTTGCTAGAGAGAGAAGAAGAAGTGCACTGGAAGAGAGGAGATGTTTCCTTGGGGTTTTTACATTATCTTGGTTAAGTTCTATATTGAGGAAGTTTTGCAGGGTTTCCTCCCTTGTGGTTTCCACGAGGAAAATATTTGTGTTCATTGTGTTGATTCTCTTGTTGTTATTTCAGTTATCCTACTATTGTGAATTGTTTAATAATTCCATCTACGCAGTTAAGAAAAACATAACAAAACTAACCCAGGTTCATACTGTATCATACCAACAAAGACCCAAGGTACCTTCTGAACATGATTTTATCCCTATTGGAAACACCTATAGAGAAGATGAGGTCTCACCTGAGATACTTATAGGAGATGCAAGAACAAATTTTATATAGTGATGAAGGGGGTATTCATGATGTTGAATATCAAAAAAATGAACTACGAAAGATCCAAAACTGTGACAGTTGACTATAAACCATTTACAACATTACCCATTTTCATGTCATTAATTTAACGAGTGTTTTGTCAATTCAAAAAATTATCCATAAGTATTAATTCATGCATTCCAAGATACAGTGAAACATCACACAAATACATCATGCACAATTGACAGAAGGACTTTAACATGGAAATCCAATCGTGAGAAAACCACAAAAGAGATCGTTTATTAAAAGAGTTACTTCTCGACCGCTTTTAGTCTATCCACACAACTTGTAGACATTCCACAAAATCCCATTACATCAGATATGTGCACACAACCTACAGATTGAATTCATACATGCAACTATTTGACAAAAAATGATACACAGCCTTTGACATATACAAAAACATAGTTTTTCCTACATATTTCACTCAATCTGACTCACCCCCACAATCTTGACCTGTTACAAATATATAGGCTCTATTGTTTGATTTACATCTTGTTCCCACTACCCAGTAAGTAGATAAAAACTCTAACAAACTAACCAACCTTTCAGTTGGACTTTGTCAAAACAATTACTTTTCCTCAATGTTCACCCTAAACTTCCGAGTTAACCGATTCTTTGGTCATTTCATCGCTGCTCCATTCATAGTTTGACCAAGATTAAAAAGATGGAGCCAAAATTAACCAAAATTTACCTAGGGCCGACACATTTTCTTAACATTTCTAGCATCAATATGACACATTATCCTAGTTCTATCTCAACACATAATGATTTTCCAATTGGGAGAGCAACCGTCCGAACACAAGGAAACAAATTCTAGGAAATGGATGACTGAGGGTCACATTGATCGTACTAAGCCCAAGTCCAAGAGCTTGTAGGTGTCTTGCTCTAATAAATATTTGTATCATACTTCCCCTAAGTGTTGGATTATGTCAGAATGAATAATTTCAGGGTCTTTGATGTCTGTCCAATGGTCAAATATGACCGCATTTTTATATGAAATGGGATTTGGAGATGGTTCAGAGGTTGTTTGAGATATTTTAATGGTGAAAAATTGATTACTTTAGGGAATGGTTTACCAATTTACAACTTAGGGTAAAAAATGGGATTACAACCGTAAAATCTAAGCATGACTGGGTAAAAATTGAGTTACCCAGTTGATACAACATGGAGGATGATTGGTTGTTCTGATTGATGACTAGGGATACTGATGGGAGTACTTTCGCATAGGAGGTTTGGTTAGATAATAACTTGGACATTCAAATTACAGTGACCTTGACAAAATTAAAAATGACACTTAGTGGGGTATTAATGGTTAATGGGATGTCTGATATGACCTCTAATACTGGGCCCCAACTGACTAAGATGACCTGAAAAGGGTGACTCAGACTGAAAATAGGACCACCACTTTATCTTGAGTAGAAACCACCCTAGTTTCTGAGAGTGGTAATGCAGACTCACTAAGTAGTTTATAAAAAGGTACTGGAGGATCCACGACCAATGAAAATAGGCCACATGTCTTGGGTGATATTCTTTATTATGCATGCTCGATACCCAACAATGTACTTGCACTTACAGTTGCTTTATTGATCTACATTGTTAGATTATATTTTACTTTTCCCAAATTGGTCGCCATTTTTCATATTTTAATTACCCATCACCTAACTTGTGCTTTTTTAATCCCGATCATTGATCTAATCAATCGAGACTACATATCTGCTCAATAATATTCCATCGTATCCATGATGCAATTTCACAAGGAATTATTCATCTTAATAGTCCACTCAAAATAAGATCAACAACCAGCTCGGTGATTACATGTTTTGGTCAACATAGCATCTTTGTATTCTATTTCCTCTAGGATGATCTTTGGGTCGCATAAAATGGGTTTCTAAGGATTGGGAGCTTCAAAAAATCCATGTACTAGAACTTCCAACAAGGGTTCCCCCTGTTGTTTCTCTAGCACTTCCCATTGACCAATAATTCTCAAAGTGATTACCTTCGAGTCCATTTTTTTCCTTTATGTGGTCTCCCTTGTGAAAGTCTTCCAGCTAGGTGTAAGATCCGAACAATAAAGTTGTGGACCCCCCTCCAAAATGCTATAACAATCTTCCCTCGCTAGAAAATTTTCAAAATAAATTTCCTTGAATTGATATCCACATGGGGGAAAGGGTTCACATTGACACCCTCCCCATATTTCAAGTGCCAAAACCCTAGTGCTTAATTTGGAATGAACTTCTAGCAAGAGTGCATCAAGTGGCATGTTGATTGATATAAAGAGCACCTAAACAACATTCTCTAGTATTCTAACAACTGGATGAAAGAATTTTTCTTCCAAAACATTTGGCATATAAAACAAGCTATCATATAGAGTTGTCTTAATTATCCTTGTATCGTCCTGGACCATAAATAAATCATCAAATAATATGAACCTACCTGTAACATACCTCAAAAATCAAATATAAATAATATCTATATCCATATATCTATAGACACATTAATAGAATCCTCAACTGTTATGAAATAAAACAAAGAAAAAGATACCTTGGCCATATTAAATGGTCAAATTAATCCTTGCATAATCATCCTCAGGTGTAAGGACCACTGTAACAGTTGTCCTGCCATTGATAGATCCACTCTGCAAACACAATAGACATTTCTGCACTAAAATGAGTTTTTCACCTTTCACCTTCTGCTTTCCACCTCTCGCTGAGGACTTTTGATGTCAGAATATTCATTAAACAATAACTTGATCTTTCATCTCTCCACCTTTCCACCTTCTACTGTAGACCTCAAAAATTGTAAACTTCATGAAATGATCCCTTAACTTTTCAGCTCTTCACCTTTCACTTTCCACCTTTCCGCCTTCCACTGTGGACCTCAGAAGTTGGAACTTCATGAAATGATCACTTGATATTTTTAATTTATGCCTTCCACTGCAAACCTCGGAAGTCAAAAACTTCATCAAACAATCACTTGGAATTTTTGCTTTCCTCCTTTCGCTATGGACTTCAGAAGTCGAAAACTTCATAAAACAATCACTTGACTTTTTTCGTTCCTCCTTCCACTTTTTGCCTTCGGAAAGTTCGTAAAAAAATCACTTGGATTTTCTACTTTCCTCCTTTTGATACGGACCGTAGAAGTTAGAAACTTCATAAAATAATCACTATTGACTTTATGCCTTTCTCCTTCCCTTTTCCATAGATTCTATTAACTGCCGATCTCTTTTACATCTTTAATATTGACCGTTGATCTGAATTCTTGTACGGATTCCCAATGAAACTTCGCAACTAAAACCAGTCGTCGATATGCTTTGCGGATCAAATCTGGACTGTTGATATTCTAAATTTGGAAATCAACATCTAAACCTGTAGATTGCAAAAGTCGGGTTGCCTTTCAACTCTTCCCGACTTCCACAAATCCATCTTCTGCACTTATGCGAACCGTCGATCTTGCTGCAGGTTAGATCTGGACCGTTAATATTCTATTTTGGTGGATCAATGTTTAACTATGGATTCAAGTGTTTTTGGTTTTGATTTGGGGTTTAAATCACTATAAGATTAACTTGATGTCAGTATCCATTCTTTCATTCACCGTCTGAATCATAACTAACAGTCGGGAACATAACCGCGCTAAGTTGTTTTTGGGATTTAATCAATAAATTAAGTTTTTCTCTTATGTAAAAGTATTTCAACTACAATAGTTATAGACCTATACTCTAAACCAGCATTATCATCTCAAATGACATTTCCAACTTGAGAAGCAAGGTTAGGAAAGATTGACGAGACCGATACAAACAAGAAAACTTAGATAAATGAAGGATTACATGCTACGGTTAAAAAACATAGGATTCATTCCGTTAATTGCAGACTCATAAATCTACAATAATTCAAGTATTGAAATTGATACAAAATAGAATAACAATAACCAGCTCTGCAGAATTATGCTTAGATCAAAATATGAATTACTACGATACTATCATTCTAAAGATCTCTGGTAAACAAAACATGGATGATGATTCTACAGAAATGCATACACAGTAATTCCTTGATAAGTAACTATAGTTTAACAACTCACATATACAACATATTGCAACTAGAATTCATTCATAATAAAACAAAGTAAGAACCTGGCACCAACGTTGGGAAAACATAAGTGGAGAAGTTTTTTCTTGGAAACCAACTCTCATAGCAACAAACTTACTTGCTCCAGAACCCTCGAGCTTGTTCGTTGAACCACAAGATAAAAATATCTTAATGCGCAATCTCTTGCATTACACAAATGTTAATACCCATCCAATGCTAGCCTCCTCCTGCTCATGGACATACTATTAAATAGTATTTTTTCCTAGGACTTGGTCATTTATGAGACTCCTTCTCTTCAGCAACTTGACTAGGAGTGTAGACCTGATTTTTGGGGATGATTCATCTTGCACCTCAAGTTCTCACTCGGTGGTCTCGGCCACTTGTCATTCCCCTCTTGTGGGTCAGCGAACACTCTTTCAAGAACTATTTACACTTGTGTTATCCTTCAACAATTTTTATTAATAAGGAATGTTTTATTAAAAAAAATGTTTTATTCTTGATCTCCTGTCAAAGAATAATAAAATAATAATCAAATTATTTTCCAACAGAATTCAAAAATATTAATCAGGGGGTATTACATACACCTCCCCTTAAAAAATAACATCATCCTCAGTGTTATGAACTTTGTTTTTATTCATCCATGTCAAACTCTTGGAATAAGCCTGGATATGCCTCTTGCATATTACTTTCCAGCTCCCAAGTAGCTTCTTCCGAACTAAGGTGCTTTCATTGCACCTTTAGCTATTCGATGGTACCATTCTGGGGTAAATGTTCTTTCTCAATAATGTTCTTCGATCCCAGTTGGAAATCTCCCTCTGGTTCCACCTGTATAACATTCAATTCAATCACATGAGAAACATCATGAACATATTTTTTTAATATAGAAACATGAAACACATTATGTACTTTAATACTGGGTGGTAGGGCTAACTAGTATGCAACCGACCCTACTTTGGCTAGAATTTCAAATGGCCTGCAATACATGGGTGCCAATTTCTTGCATTTTCTGAACCTCAAGTTACTTTTCTTGGGATTTACCTTTATCTATACACGATCACCCACATGGAACTCTCTAGACATTATTTTTAAGTCAGCATAACGTTTCTCCCTATCCTGGGAATCCTTTAAGTTTTATTGTACATGTTTCATGGTTAGTTCCATATCTTCTAATAAATCAAGTCCTAACATTAATCTATCAACATGACTGCTCCACGAGATTGGAGTATTACACTTACGCCCATATAAAATTTCAAATGGACTCATTCCCACATAAACTTGGAAATTATTGTTATAAGCAAATTCAACCAAGTGTAGGTAGTCTTCCCACTTACGTGGTTTGTCCATAACATACATTCTTAACATGTCCTCTAGAACATGGTTTTCTCTTTTAGTATTTCCACTCGTTTGTGGACGATATGCAGTACTGAAAATTAACTTGGTATCCAAGCCTTTAAACAAGGATTTCCAAAATTTACCTATAAATTTCACGTCTCTATCTCAGACTATTAATTTTAGTACACCATGTAACCTAGATATTTATTTCATGAATATGACTGCAATATTAACAACTTTGTAGGTAGATTTGAAAAGTATAAAATAAGCCACTTTACTTAATTTGTCAA
This sequence comes from Pseudotsuga menziesii, assembly GCA_001517045.1. NCBI lineage: Eukaryota > Viridiplantae > Streptophyta > Pinopsida > Pinales > Pinaceae > Pseudotsuga > Pseudotsuga menziesii. Next base: position 291,330 of record LPNX010248400.1, read on the forward strand.
CCACAACCATGATGGAATCATGTTGTCTAAAATTCTTGGGCAATCTGGTGATGAAATCCATACTAATGATCTCCCACTTCCATCCTGGAATGAGTAGTGGCTGCAACAATCCTGCGGGATGTTGATGTTTTCCTTGAATGCGCTGTAATTCCAAGAAGCGATCTAATTAGTCAACCACTTGATTCTTCCTGTTTGGCCAAAATAAGTCATTTCTGATCATGGTAATCATTTTTTGATACCCCACGTGCCCTGAATATGGTCTTTTATGTAGTTCATCCATGACTATTAATTCAATTTATTTTATGTTAGGTATATACAACCTATTTTTATACAACAATAGTCCTTGGTGGTTTAGGCTAAAGTCTGTTTTTACTTGCTCTTGTTCATTTTCAATAGTATTTTCTTTTAACCTCTAATATTCCGCATCAAAATTTTGAGTACTTAAAATATGATCTCCTAGATCAGATTTGTAGTTGCTACTCACACACAGAAAATTTGCATGCTGACTCAAATCATCTGCTACTTTACTTTCTTTTCCCTTTATGTGCTTTATTTCGAAGTCATACTCACTTAGAAAGGACAACCATCTAGCTTGTATTGCATTCAAATTATGTTGATCAAATAACTATTTAAGGCTTATGTTGTCTCACATAAGTAAAAACTTAATCCCAATTAAGTAACGTCGCCACATTTTTAAGGCGTGAATTATAGCACCGAGTTCTAAATCATCTATCACATAATTCTTCTCATGATCTTTTAGTTTTCTGGATTCATAAGCTACAACATAATTGTCTTGTATTAATACTCGACCTAACTCTTCATTGAAAGCATCAGTACATACGACGAAATCATTGAATGGATCAGCAATTTTTAAGATTTGGGCAGTGGTTAACAGATGTTTTAATTTGTTAAAACTTTCCTCGCATTTTTTAGTCCACTCAAACTTTTTTCCTTTATTTTCCAAAGAATTTATGGGATAGGAAATCTTAGAAAATCCTTCTATGAACTTCCTATAGTATTGAGTAATTCCCATAAATGAGATGATGTCAGATACATTTTTAGGAACCGACCATTCCATGATGGCCTTTACCTTCTCTAGGTCGACTGAGATTCTCTCCTTGAACACTATGTGTCCCAGGTACTGAATCTTGTCTTTGAAAAAGTCACACTTACTGAAATTTTCATAATGTTGTTATTCTCTTAAAACTTGCAACTATTCTTAGATGTTCTTTGTGTTCTTGTTCAATCTTAGAGTAGATTAATATGTCATCAATGATGACAGCCACACATTTATCTATATATTTACTTAACATGTTGTTCATTAAACACATGAATGCAGCAGCTGCATTTCTCAACCCAAAGGGTGTCACGACAAAATCATAGTGACTGTAACGGATCCTAAATGATGTTTTAAAAATGTATTCATCCTTTATTCACACTTGATGATAACTTGATCTTAAATCTATCTTTGGAAAGATAGTTTCCTTGTGGAACTGATTGAACATATCATCTATCCGAGGAAGAGGGTATCGGTTTTTAATAGTCATTTTATTTAGTTGCTTGTAATCTATACATAATCTTAGTGTACCATCTTTCTTTTTCACAAACAAGACCGGTGCTCCCCAAGGAGACACATTTGGTCTAATGTACCTTTTAGCAATTAGTTCTTGTAACTGTGATTTTATTTTGTGAGTTCAATTATGTCCATTTGACATGGAGCTTTCGATGATGGTACCACTCCAAGTATCAGATCGATTGTGAAGTCTATATCCATTTTTGGAGGAAGTCTAGGGACTTCTTCCGGGAAAATATCTTCGAACTCCTTTAAAACAAGTATGTCTTCCAATTTAGGTTTTATATCATTTTCCTTATCATTCATTATATATACTGTGAATACCTTACATCCCTTTCTTATTGATCAAAGAAGATATTTCTGTAATGGTTACCTTCCTAGGAATTCATTTTACTTTTATATTATTTCTATTATCATCATTACATGTAAATGTTTTATCAAAACAATTTAGCAAAAATTTATTCTCTTCAAGCCAATCCATTCCTATCAACATATCATGAGATCCTAAAGGCAATATATTTACATTCACATGTGTAAAGAAATAATTCAACATTATCTTGCAATTTCTAACAATAATAGTAACCTTTCATTTTGTACCTCTGGATAACTATACTAGCCAAGACTTATCAAAATTTTCAGGTACCAAATTGCATAAATCAACTACTCTAGGTAAAATATAAATCGGGCTTGCACCTGGATCAATTAAGACAAAGATATCTTAATTTTTTATCATACCTTCAATTTCGACCATGGAAGTCTGGTGCTCTTCTTTCCAATTCTCCATTGAACTGCACATTATGGGAATGCTCCTTGCCATATCCCCAACTGTCACTACTTTCTGGATAGAATGGACATTAAACTTCTACTTCCTCATTGGACAGTCTTTAAAGTAGTGTGGCTCTCTAGAATCCCAAAATTTTAAGAGTTCTTTTGTGCTAGGTTTTTATTAGGAATAGTTGAGGGTACTACATAATCTTGAGGTCTAAAACCTTGGTAATTATTACCTTGATAGCTATTTCCCATGTTTTTATGGAACTTATTTTTTCTTTCTTTTAGAATCAAAATTATTTGTCCTTTGATCTTTCCAAGATAGTGTACTTTCTCTTTTATTTTTGTTTTGGTTAAAGAAAAAGTTGGACTTCCTCATCGCTTCCTCTAATGTCTTTGGATTTTCATATTCAATCCATTCTTTAAACGTGAGGGGAAGTAAGCTAAGGAAACATTGTATATTTGGCTTCTCATTAATTATGTAGGGGAAAAAATGAAGTAAGCTTAAGAAATTACTATAGAGTTATTTCATTGTCATGGCTCCTAACCTTAGTTCATAAAAATCCTTGGATTTTTCTTCATAATACTATTTAGATAAATATTTTTCTTTAAACAGCTTATTAAAATTTTTCCAGGTTACATACATTTATTTTATACCCTTAACTTTCTTTATATATTGCCACCAAATATCTTCCTTTCCTATCAGATTATAAATGTCCATTTTTGCTTTCAATTCATCTGAGTAATTATATATCTGAAAGTATTTTTTCATACCGGACAGCCATGCCTCTGCCTCCTCGCCCTTCTCAATTTCCCCATTAAACATGGATGGTTTGGTTTTCCCTAGAGATTTCCTCATAGGATCTGTACTTTTTCTTCTTTTTATTTTCATCACTGCTTTTACTTGACTCATGAGTTTTTCTGTGATGTTTAACTGACTCTTCACTTGAAGTGTCAGAGTTATGGCTGGAAAATTCCAGCTTCCTACCCTTACGTTTATTGTACAGTGCAGTTTTAGGCAGTTCCTAATCAAAATCCTTATTTTTATATTGTTATTCATTATGGATTTTTGCTAACAAGATAGTGTTTATTTCTTCTTGAACCTTCAAAATTTGCTCATTATCTTCCTTAACCTTTCTTAATTCAAATATTAGTTCATTCAGAGTCCTTTTTAACTCAGATTTATTGTCTTGACTTTCATTTAGATATGCCTAGAACTCTCCATCCCTTAGATTACCCTCTTCATTTAAATGTTGTTCAAGGTGACATTCCTCTTCTGTAGACATTCCCACATCTACCATATTTCCTACAAAAATATTTGTACTTCTCTTTGTTGTGTAAGAGAATTTTCAAGACAAAATAAACATGTGTCAGTTTGTTGTTTTCTATAATAGTTTTGTGTTGAGAATATTTAGGCCTAGTGCTGAAACCATGCTTTGATACCATATGTAACATACCTCAAAAATCAAATATAAAAAAATTATCTATGTCCATATATCTGTAGACACATTAATAGAATCTCCAACGGTTATGAAAGAAAACAAATAAAAAGACATCCTCACCATATTAAATGGTCAAATTCATCCTTGTATAATCATTCTCAAGCATAAGGACCAATATAATAGTCATTTTTCCATTGATATATCCATTCTAAAAACATAATAGAAATTTCTGCACTAAACTGAGTTTCTTTCCTCCCTCCTTCCGCTTTCTACCTCTCGCTACAGACCTCAGAATTCAGAAAATTCATGGAAAAAACACTTGATCTTTCAGTTACTCGCCTTCCTTTTCTCCCTTTCCACCTTCCTCTTTTCACCTTCTGTTGCAGAATTTAGAAGCCAGAAACTTCATGAAATGATCCCTTCACTTTTCGGCTCTCCACCTTTCACTGCAGACCTTGAAAGTCAAAACTTCATGAAATGATCACTTGATCTTTCATATTTATGCCTTCCTCTTTCTGCCTTCCGCTGCAGACCTTGGAAGTTGGGAACTTCATGAAGATCACTTAATATTTCATATTTTTTTCTTCCTCTTTCTGCATTCCACTTTCTGCCTTCCGCTGCAGACCTTGGAAGTCACAAACTTCATCAAGCAATCACTTGGACTTTCTGCTTTTTTCCTTCTGCTCCAGACCTCAAAAGTCAAAAAATTCATAAAACAATCACTTGGAATTTCTGCTTTTCACCTTCCACTGCGGACCTCAGAAGTCAGAAACTTCATAAAACAATCACTTGGAATTTTTGTTGTCCACCTTCCGCTGGAGACCTCGGAAGTCAAAAACTTCGTTAAACAATCACTTGGACATTTTGCCTTCCTTTTTCTGTAGCTTCTATTAACCTTCGATATCGTTCACCCATTCAAATACCACCTTATAGACATCCCAATAAATTTAGAGATGATATTGAGAAATACATCCAATAACTCTTAGAGTTTGGACTCATTAGACCAAGCTCTAGTACAAAAATTTTGCAAGAAGCACGTGATTCCCCACTCGCTGGCCATCCGAGGATCTTCAAAACTTATGGGAAATTAAGGAAAATATTATTTTGGAAGGGGATGAAGGAAGATGTTCAAAAATATGTGAATGAATGTAATGTATGTCAGCAAAACAAATCAGAACTTATATGCCCCTCTGGTTTATTGCAAACATTTCCTATTTCGGAGAAAAAATTGGACAATATCTCAATGGTTTTCATCACTGGTTTGCCCAATTACTTGGGTAAGGATTGCATATATGTGGTACTGGATAGATTGACATGTTTTGATCATTTTTTTGCTGTTACATCATCTTTTAGTGCTACACAAGTGGCTGATATTTGTTTCAAAGAAATCTTCAAATTCCATGGGCTCCCCAAGAGCATTGTAATTGGTGATATAGATAGTAGATTCATGGGTGATTTTTGGCAAGAAATTTTTCGATTGGTGGGAATTCAGTTGAATCCAAGTACAATCTATCATCCACAAACCAATGGAAAAATAGAGAGGGTGAATCAATGGTTGGAAGGGTACGTAAGAAACTATGTGGGAAAGCAGCAAAAAACATGGGAAAAATGGCTACACTTGGGTGAGGTTTGCTACAACACCACTAAATTCATATGTCAATAGGGATGGATCATTTAAAAGAATTATATGGTTATAATGCACTTACCTTTGATGAGATGATATTTGGTGATAGTAGAGCTCCAAAATCTAAAGATTGGGTGGAAGAGAGCCAAGAAATTTTAAATCTTTTGGCAGGTTGCTCAAAATCAACAAAAACAATATGAAGATAGACATAGAGAAGACAGGACCTTTATGGTTAACGATTTAGTATATTTGAGGTTGCAACCATATAAACAAACATCTCTAAAAAATTATGGAGCAGAAAATATAAAACCAAGATACTATGGCCCATACAAGGTAGTTTGGAATATTTGGGAGGTAGCATATGAATTAGAACTTCTCGAAGGGAGTAAAATCCATAATGTATTTCATGCTTATTCTCTTAAGAAATATCTTGGTCAGAAAATTGTCACTTCAAAAATACTTCCTCCTTTGGATGATGAAGGTCATATCACACTTGTTCCGGAAAATATTTTGAAGACAAGGGAAAGGAGATTGAGGAGCAGAACTATCGAAGAATACTTAGTACAATGGAAGGATACACCAAGTGATGATTCCACATGGGAGGAGGAGAATATTTGGAAGCATACAAATCTGAAATTTATTGAATATAAGAAATATTCGGTGGGGAGGAATGTAATGTCCATATTCAAATAATTGCATAGCATGACAATTCCATCAATCTTACTAGTTCCCTAGGTTGGACGAATACATTTGGAATTTTAATAAGGAAAATAATAAATGATGTTCAAACATTAGAATGGAATAAATATTTAATAATGGAGGCAATTAAATAAATACAATCTAAAATTGAAGTGGAAATGGAGCATGGAGATGCATGGATATTATGGGTCCCACACAAGTTAGAATTTATGTGCCACATGGCATCCTCCTCTTGAAATTTTGAGTTCTTGGGAAGATTAATGTTCTTGGATGAGTTATAAGGCTAATACACTTGTCCATATTCATCATAGGTAGAATTTGGAAGGGAATGTAACTTACATGGGAGAGGAAGAGTCAAATGGGAGATTCTTAGACACTTGGGCTAGATTCCCTAACATGTATGACATCTATGACACCAATGATGAAGATGATATGAAATTTATGACATATTGGAGACCTAAAGGATAACATATGACCCTTATGACATGTCGGTCATAAATATAATATCCAATATGGTGCTCATGTGTGTTTGGGAAGCTCAATGAGTCCCTACTCAAATTGGGGGAAGATGGACAGCTTGGGAAGGGAGGACACACGGAAAATATTGAGCACACACCATAATTCAAATTGGATTGAATTTGTGGATATATTGGTAAAGTTGCAAGGCTAAGGATGTTTATAAAATATAGGGATCATCTAAGAGAATGAATTTTTATCATTTGATAAATTTGCATTTCTGAAGAGAGAGAGCTAGTGGATGACTAGTTTCTTTCCTTCGCCAATTTTGAGGGTGAAAGATTCCAATCTAAGTTAGTGTTTGGAGAGGCCATTCAGGTATTTCATGGAGATTTAATGGATTTTGTATTTGTAGGTGTAAGATACAGGGAAACTCATTGTTTCTTCTAGTGCAACACATTCTTTCAACCATTTCCAGTCTTTATTGCATATTCTTGCTCATGGAGGGATTGAGCTTTGGGTCAGCTTCTGATGGTCCATTTATGATTGTAATATTCTTAATATACTTTGTTCTTCATCTTTATAAATACTTGTTCAGGTACTCCCAAAATACCGAACACCTAGAGAAACCACTTCACACAAATGAATCATAGATCAGTAAACTAATGTTTGTCACGTGGTTAAAACCATCGAGAGGGAAACAGTCCACAGCCCCATCCAAATAGCTACTTGGAGCAATTTATTATGCAAAATAGAGAAATTTACATGAGCTTATGATAATCAATCAACTAGCTAAGGACACTTCATTCTCTTTAAATAGAGATCATGGACCAATCAGGTGTTAAGCCATGGATCAGTGGTAGGTATGATCTAAGAGAAGTTGAACCATCAGATCACTTTATGTCTAGAGCATATCTTGACCGTTGGATTAGAATATTTACAAAGGAATGCTAATGCATACTAAAGAAACAGACTTTATGTAATGGATATATTACACAAGTTGATCTTAACTAACTCCTAAGTCTCTAAATATCCTAACATCCCCCCTTAAGAACAACTTGGGATAGGATTGAAGTATTTACAAAAGTGACACTATTAGGAGAAGGAAGGAGGAATTATAGCCTATCCCCCCTTAAGGACACATTCCTGAACTCCTAACATATATCGAATTTTAAAAAACTTCGCTTCTGTAAGAGACTTGGTGAAGATGTTTGCAACTTGATCATCTGTAGGGAAATAGAGCATTTCAAGAACATGATCAAGAACAATATTTCTGATGAAGTGCATGTGTAGCTCAATGTGTTTGTTGTGTTGCTGTAGAACTAGATCTTTGACAAGATTGATGGCACTTTGATTGTCGTACCAAAGTGGAGTAGGCTGATGCTCCTCGAATCCAAACTCTGAAAGGATATGTCGAAGTGATAAAGCTTCTTGACTAGCATTAACTGCGGCTTGATATTCTACTTCTGCTGAAGAAAGAGTAAGAGATTTTTGTTTCTTACAAGCCCAAGTGACAAGTATAGATCCCAGACTGAAAACATAACCTACAGTAGACTTTCGATCATCAGGATCGCCGACCCAATTTGAATTAGTGAAACCAACCAACAAAGGTTCCCCCCCTGTACTGTTTATGAATCCCAAATTGAATTGTACCTCAAATATATCGAAGTATTTTTTTTGCTGCTTTCCAGTGACTTTCATGAGGAGTTTGCATATAACGGGAAACATGACCAATGGAAAAGGAAAGGTCAGGACGGGAATGAGTCAAGTATAAAACACTACCGACAAGCTGACAATACAAGGTGGCATCTACTTCAGGGGAAGTATAAGTGGTAGAAATTTTGACTCCAGACTAAAAGGGAGAAGGGGCCGGCTTACAATCTTCCATGTGGAAGCGACGAAGAATGTCACAAGCATACTTAAACTAGGAAAGAAAGATTCCTTCTTTGGTTTGTAAGACTTGGAGACCAAGAAAATAATGCAAATGTCCTAAGTCTGACATTTCAAAATTTTGATCAAGACTGGATTTCACATGGGTTATAAGTTTAGGGTCATTAACAGTAAGGATAAGATCATTAACATAAATAAGAAGTATGATGAGATGGTTTCCTACTTTCTTGGTATAGAAATTGGGGTCAGAATGACATCTAGAAAAAACAGTGTCAAGGAGAAATCTATCCATTTTGGCATACCAAGCTCTAGGAGCTTGCTTAAGGCCATATAAGGATTTCTTAATGAGAAAGACAAGACTAGAGTTATACTAAACATATCTAGGAGTTTGTTCCATGTAAATTTCCTCCTATAAATCACCATGTAAAAAGGCAGACTTGAAACCCAGTTGATGGACTTCCTAGTTATGTAAGGCTGCAAGGGAAGGAACAAGGTGAATGGAATTCATTTATGTGACAGGAGAAAAGGTTTCATTGTATTCAATCCCTTAAACCTGGGCAAAACCTTTGGTAACTAACCTTTCCTTAAGTCTTTCAACACTTCCATCTGATGCATACTTAGTTCTGTAGACCCATTTACATCTGACAAGTTTTCTTCCTTTTGGAAGAGAACCAAGATCCCAAGTATTGTTCGCCATTAAGGAACGATATTCTTCATCCATAGCTGCATCCCAATATGGATTTCCTGAAGCTTCTACAAAAGTTTCTGGATCATAATTCTCGTAAACTTGAGCCAAAAGAGAAGAGGCTCACTGAAACCAAGAATGTGTTCGAAGTTGATCTCTAGGATCAATGACAAGATCACCAGTTGATTCACATATTGAACGAACCCATCGAGGAAGCATTGGTGCTGGTGCAATTGGAGGAATATGAGCAAGTGGAGGTGAATTTTCATCCTCAATAGCATCATTAGAAACTGGAGTCACTAATCCTGTCAAGGAAGTTGGAAGAAGAATAATAAAAAGACATAATCGCTGAATCAGTCTCATAGGCCAAAGATGGCACACCCGCCAAGTTAGGCTCGTAGGCCAAGATATTTTCATCAAATTTAACATTTATTATAATGATTATATCATGTGAATGGGGCTAAAGAAGTCTATAACCTTTTACATATTCAGAATATCCAACAAATATGCACTTTTCACTTTTAGGCTACAATATTTTTCGTTTTTCATCCAGAATGTGAGCCCATGCTTCACAACCAAACACATGAAAGTGACTTACATCTGGTTTAATTTTACTCCAAGCTTATTCTAGTGCTATAACTTGTAAAAATTTAGTGAGTGTGTGATTAACTATGTAATTTGCACAATTTATGGCCTTGGCCCAATATTGAAGACTTAGCCCCTTAGATTGGATCATACAATTAGTCATTTATTTTAAAGTGTAGTTCTTCCATTCAGCTACACCATTTTGTTGTGGTGTATATGGAACAATGTGTTGTTGTTGGATTCCTTGTTTAGTGTAGAAAGTGGTGAACTTGTTGTTAACATATTCTCCTCCATTGTTAGATCTTAACTTAATACTTTGATGACCAGATTGTTTTTCAACAAGGGCCTTGTAGGCCAAGAACATGTTAAATACTTTGCTCTTAAGTTTTAGGAAGTAAACCCAAGTGCATCTGGAGTAGTCATCAATGAAAGTTAAGGAATATTTGAAACTGGAAAAGGATGCAGATGGAAGAGGGCCACACAAGTCACTATGCACAAGCTCCAAGGGAACTGAGGCATGCCAAGAGGCACGTTTGTCAAAACTGTCCTGTTGGGACGTGTACTTTAAGGGTCTTTAGTTTTGGTAACTCCGCAGTTTTTGTAAGTTGTAAGCGGAGTTATGGCTCAAAATAGTCTTAGGGGTGTCGGGGATAAGTTAAAGATTTCTTATTGTAATAAACCCATGATTTACGTCCAGGGTTTAGGGTTTGGGGTGCCCATGGTTTAAGACCATGGTTTTTGTAATAGTGCGTTGTATAAATATGCACTTATGTAAAGAAGCGAGGTTAGGATTTTTGTGAAAGAAGAATTGGGGCGAAGCTAAGGCTATTTTGTAAGAGAAGGTTTAGTCCCAGTTGTGTGCATGGACGACCCTTGCAGCTGTGTGCGCAGAGGGTTTTTTTTGTATAGCGATTATAGGATCTGCAGCTGTGTGCGCAGAGGCCTGTAGTTGTGTGCACGGCATTAAGGACTTGAAAGGATCTGCTGCTGAGTGTGCAGATCAAAACTGTGACTTGTAAAGAAGTTGAATAAAGCGCAGTTTTGTGGACGTAACCCCTATACTGGGGGTGAACCACGTTATATCTGGTGTTGTGGTTCCTTGTGTTATTTCTGTTATGTTTTATTATGCATGGTTAACTAGATATATTTGATGAATAAGATCACTGCTAAAATACTTGCTTCGCTGTGAATTCCCAGTAAAGGGTTGTGCAAGTCACTGCTTGTTTATTTTATCTGCGAAGTTATATTCATGAATGTCGGAGCTCTGTGTTAATTGATTATAAGTTATTAAAGGCTAAAGTTACAGTAATATCCCTCTTCTGCTTGCAGAAACCTGATTTTGCGGCACCCCATAGCTGTTTTGGGTGAGACTGCAACCTGTTTGCAGGTTGTTGCCGAAACGGCCAACACTGTGGGTCTTTTGTTGGTGCGAAGTAAAGGTTTACAACCCAAGTCTGCCCTATTTCCCAACAAATTGGTTCTGTTTCCAGTTGAACTCAGTATCTGCTCAAGAGGGGTTTACGTCATACCTCGAGGGCTATGTTCTGGAGACCCTCAGGGAAGGAAATAATTGATTGGATTGATGAGACTTATCTGAAATTCGCTGAGCAAGAGAAAAAAGATCCGCGTCGTAGTGCAAACGACTTTTTACAAAGGTATGCTTTTTGTGATGTTTATGAAATTTTCTTTTCTAGTATCCACATAGAGTTGCACTAATGGTTGTCTAGATTGACAGAGAGAAGGACAAATTTCCAAGAACGTTAGTTTCCTGTTTGGACCCCTGCGAGAATTACTATACTGAAAAGGGTGAACAACGAGATATTGCGTGCTGTTGATTTCTGCACAACGTGAACTCTTGAAGCTTTTGTGACGGAGTTCGCCATCGACACGAGTACTTCCTTTAGTGAAGCCGAGTGGCAGTTTTTTAAAGGCCCAAGGGGTAATTTTTTGAATTCATTTGGTTTTAGAATTAAAATGCTATTAGCTGAAAAAGGTATATTACTCATTGAGTCAGACTGTTAGATTTGGTATTACTAACCTATGTTTGCAAGTGAAAATACCTTCAACGAGCAAAGTGGTTTGCTGCGAAGTGGAAAAAGGTACAAGAGAGACTTTGGATCCTATTCGCTAGGTCAGCATACCGCGTCTTCTCCTGAAAATCCCACAGACTCTGCACCCGAATAAACCCCTTCTGTTGGAAACCCTTCGGTCACCTCGCAACCCAGACCTATTATCCCTGAGAACCTGTCGCAGTCTGAAAGTCACCCTAGCCCGAGCACTCCTGTCGCAGGTCAGTCTACCCCAGTAAGTTCCCCCCCGCCTGCTCCTAGTCCCCCTCCCTCCCCCCCTAGACCTGCGATGGCCCACATACATGATTCCATTAAGCTCCCTGTTTTCAAAGGAACTGAATCAGAGGATCTAGAAGAGTTCTGGTTTTTATGCGAAGCAGTTTGGAATGCTAAGAACATTACAGATCAAGATGTCTGAAGGGAGCAGCTCGTTACTTCTTTCAGGGACCGGGCTTTAACTTGGTTCATGAAATTCTCCAGTACTCAGAGTCATGCCTTAGATGATATTAAAGCAGCAATAATCAAAGAGTTTAAGAAACCGAAATCAGAGTCGCAGTGTATCACTGAATTGAAAGAGATTCAGCAGAGACGCGACGAATCAATGTGGGACTTTGACCAGCGGTTCAAAGTTCTGCTTGACCAGGTCAATTTCACCATTGGACCTGCGCAGCACAAGGAATGGTTCATTGCAGCACTGCTACCACATATTAGAACTCCACTCATGCAACAGAAGGTTGCTGATCAACAAGAGGCCCTGGAAATCGCAATGAAGCTTGAAACTGCTCCTGTTGAGGATAATTCTGGTATTGCTCAAATCCAAGCGCAGTTGGCAGCCATGGCACTAGAGCTGTGCAACATGAAGAAAGGAAAAACCGGTCACGAAGAGGTTTGGCGTACACAATGTCGGATAGAAGGTCACGATAAGGAACAATGCCCTGTGGTCAGAAATTGCCTGAATACTGGTGTGCCAAACCCGTTCAACCCTACTGTTCTATAATGTGAAATTTGTCAGACAACTGGCCAGCATCGACCCAAGAATTGCTATCTGCTACAGAGGTATGTGCAAGTCCCCAAGAACCCCTACTGCAAGTTCTATAAGTCCATAGGACATAATGAAGATGCGTGTCGCAGTTATGACTTGATGAAAGAACGCACCTACGATGCCTATCAGGTACATAATGAATGACAGAGCAATGATGGCTATGACTACCATGGTGGTGCATCTGGTCGAAGTGCTTTTGGAGGTCTTGGCCATGGTGTTCTGGCTGGCAAAGGCCATGGCTAGGTGGTGTGTTATAACTGCAACCAAGCTGGGCATCTGGCTTGCGACTGTCGGAACCCGACTACGACATGTCGGTACTGTCAAGCCGTAGATCATGTGATCGAGCAGTGCCCGCAGTTGATAGCTAAGATCCAGGAAAGAAACAGTGGCCGTACTCATAATCTTCAGCTGATTTCTATCGAGCAAAGGCTTGCCCCAACAATTAATGTTGTTACACGAAGTGGAGCTACGACGCATATACAGAACCTGGAGAAACCTCTTGCTGCGGCTTGGGTGGGTAAGGCCCCAGATAAAGTCCCGACATTTGATATTGGAAGAGAAAAAGAGACATTCATGAACGCCAAAATAGATTTTGCTGATTTGAGCACGGCTGCAGCACCCGCGCAACCACGTCAGCAGCAGTCGCAGCCGCAAGAAGCTTCGACGGGTAAATCAGGTACACTGTCTTCCTTTTTATAGAGCTGTATGAAACTCCTAAGGAATCAAAATGCTTTAGAGGAATTGAAAAAAGTGATTGCTTCCTGTGAACCTCAGAAAAGTACTGGTAGGGACAAAACCCTTAATAGAGTCAGAAGAACTAGGAGGGAAATGAGATTGAATGCTCAAATAAAAGAATATGACATGATTGATGTCATATTGGATTTAGGATCAGAATTTAATGTCCTAATAAGACAGACCTGGGAACAAATGGGAAAACCTGTTCTGGAATGGTCCCCCATACAGTTAAGGTTAGCCAATCAGCAAAAAATTGTGCCCCTTGGAAGATTCCCTAGTGTCCCAGTAGATATTGATGGAGTTTGTACTGCAGCAGACTTTGAAGTTATTGAGCTCATTGACGACAGCAACCCCTATCTAGCCCTGCTTGGTATTGAGTGGGCAATGGAAAATGCTGCAGTCATTAACCTCAAGAAGAGACAGATAATCTTCGAAGGGAAGGGTCTGAGAGTTATAATACCATTGGATCCCTATCAAGGAGAAAGGCACATAGAACCAATAAAAAATGAAGATCGGGATGTGTTGGACCAGATCTATAACATCATTGCGAAGGAAGAAGATTATGAGGATCCTCCTACAGACGGTTGGGAGTCTGGTAGCTCCTGCATGACGGATTCTGAAGATGACTTAGAAAGTTGGTAGAACCGATTGTATAAGCTACAGGGACATAGATGTGCCAGAATTACTAAGTCCCTCAGAAGGCTTAGTTCACAAACAAGATCCTTACCCATTTGTGAGGGTTCGACAGACCTAGAAGTACTTATTGTGCTGAATTCACTGAAAATGGTGACTCTGGAGTCAACATTTGGAGCCACCATAGCTAAAGGGTGGAATAGCTGAAAAAAGTACATTCCTAGTTGGGAAGCTTGTCAAAAATTCCTTTACCTGAGATTTGGGGGTCAGTTCCAGACAAGACGCAGCTAGAACAAGGGGCAGAGGAGCCTGCAGGAATACTTGGAACACTGTTACGAAGCAGGGAAACATGTATCTCGTACAGATTGGGTTCATAAGGTTGTCCATATCCGGGTACCCGTAGCAGTGAACTAGTATATGGAGGGTGGGCTTTGGCATGCTACCGTGACTTGTGACAAAGCAGTAGCCCAGTACCGACTTATTTGGGTGACACAACAAGTGAAAGGATCGGAGCTCACCGCTTGGTCGTAGCATCTACCAGGGTATGTCGAAGAAGGTTCTTATTGTGATGCAGCTGTAGTACCGATTGTGCCGCAACCCAAAAGCCAACCGTTGGAAATCTTCCAACTTGACGGCGCCGGTGCTTTAATTGTCTTAAATTCCTGTCCTAGTGATATCCACCAAAATCTAGAGCCGTGGAAATCGGATATCTATCAGATTTGCTACCTTCAATGCACATTTATGGCTAATGTGGTCGTTGGATTGCATAAAAAGTCACCTAAGTAGGGGGAAAGTGCATTCCATATTTTCTTGTGCTTTACGATTAAACCCATGTCCACTGAGCAAGAACTTCAGGACTTGTTGAGAGAATTTGAACAGACGGGTCTGCAGCACATTTTCGCCCGCCCACCTGGACCAGCAACCCGTGAAGAGACTCTACCCGCACCAACTCCACTAATGCAAACATGGTTTGCCAGGAAACAGTTCAAGCCAAAAGTTCGTTCTAAGTGAAACGAGGATCGACACAAATAATCCGGGAAAACATCAGAGGATCCTGGAATGGATCCAACTGGTTCAGTAGAAATCCCAAGTGACGCAGAGGAGAATATTTCCCCATGGTGACCACCATATATCCCGCCTCTTCGACCAGGAGTTAAACCACCTCAGTGGAACAAGTAGTTCACGATAAGCACCCCTTCTCTGCCACCGGGTGTGCAGCTGGTTGGGACCATGATAAGAAAGATAGACTGGCTTAAGTATGCCGACCACGATACAAGCGATCGTGACAAGTTTCCACAGTTCACACCAGGAATGTATTTGCACTTTTTCAAGTACGATGAGACCGGGGCGACACTATTAGAAGTCAAACGGTGGGCTGTCGGCTTGGATCAAGCTGGTTTGCTGAAGATGCTCGATGTTCCCCATTTTGGTCGCAGCCCACAGGTGACCGTAGTAGTCAAGCAGCTGCTAGCCCTAGTTCATGATGACAATTTATGGATAGGAGACAAGAAAATTCCTATCAATGGTGAGCTCATTCAAAGGATCACTGGCTTACCAATAGCAGGGCTTGACCCGGCGACAGAGTTCCCCTTGAAGCATGAGGATACGAAGCTCGCACAAACCATGAAGGAATGCTTCGGCCTCACAAAGGGAAAATGTGGGTATCACACTTCTGCAATTTAGGAACATCACATTCGCTTCGCAGCTGAGCTCTTAGCATGCAAAGTCATACAAAAGTGCAGACCAATTGAAGTACCTGCCCCGGTTATCAGAATCGCTATCAACTACGCTGAAGGTTACAGCTACAACTGGGCAGCATATGTTGCGAGGGAGTTCCTGGAAGACGCTCGCGACGTGTAGGATAAGGGTAGGCCCTTCCATTACTCATGGTTGCTCGTCCTTATCGCACTAGTAGGGTGGCAAGAACCTATAGAGGCACAGTTTCCTGATGCACTAGAACACATGACTGGCGCAGCCAGGTATGCATCACTGTGGGTTTCACAGGATAAAGTACATCAATAGATGACAAATTATGTATTTTCCTTTTATATGATGAATATCCAGTATGAGATCGCAAAAACCCCACGGCTCAGTAATGAGCTATTCTCTCAATATGACGATGCAGCCACCTTCAGCGCCAACATGCATTATACTTTCATCTAGGCTCGCGCAGATCAAAAGCATCAATGGTTCAAGCTACCATATGTAGTCACTAAGGGTGATATCTGGGCAGTAGTTTAGCACTGGCTGGCTGATTGGTTGAAAGATGTAGGGAAGAAACCTCATATTCCGGTTCCCATAGTTACCAATATGGGAGCAGGCCCTAGTAACACACAGCAGCAAGGTCCCCTCGAATACAGCGAAGAACAGATTGAGTCGCAGCAGCATGATAGCAACTAGGGTGGAGAAGTCGAAACTGACGAAGAAGAAGAACAGGACTCAGTCAAAACTATTCCAGATCCTAATATGTAGGAGAAGCGCAAGACACCTGAAGTAGAGGAAGTAAACAAACCACAGCACCGAAAGAAAACAAAGGCGTCCAAGGATAAGAATGTCGATGATACATCCGGCTTGACAACCGAAGAGCTTGATGTGTCTTTGTCGAAGTCCATAGAAGTCCTTAATAAGAAATGGTCAGAATTTTCTGCTACACATTTGGATGCCATCAGTGGTGTCACACAGCACATATCAGAGCTGAAGGACCTAGCAGTACAGTCGGTGACTGCCACTATAGCCAGCAGTACCCCGATAAGCACGCAGCCTGACCTAAGGCAATGGCCAGCTCGAGAAAACAAGGGCCAAGTATCCACCGCTGCCCTCATCATAACTGATGCAGCATCCCGCGCAGAGATGAGCATGACAGTAGGTATTGATTACACCAAAATGTCCATGTTAGAAATACATCTGTGCCAGTCAGCTATCGCAAAGGAAATCCAGGCCCGAGACCATTATTCACAAAAATAGTTAGATGATACCAAGAAGCAGAATGATAGCCTCGCAGCGCAGCTAGAGGCAGCGGAGCAGAGAAAGAGGGATGCAGAACACAAACGGATTACACTGGTCCAATTTTTGGATGAAACGTGTTGAAGTCTTCCTGACTTTGACGTACAGTTGGTGGAGGAGCCTGAACAAAGATTATGTAGGTTGAAAGACTATGCGCATCAGTCTCGCAATGCAATTGAAAAGCTTAAAGCAGAACATGAGGCTCGGATTGTGGAGCTCCAACTGCGTATCCCTCTAGAAACTCCACCTGAGGTTAAAGAACAGCGCCGCGCAGACATTCAGGCGTCAACAGCAAAAATTTCAGATTTGGTGGGCAGTGCAATAAAGTTGCTTGGAGATAGTATCGAGGCTTGGACAACCCTTCAGGAACATCCAGAGATAGGACAGCTGCAAGACACCATGAAATAGCGACAGGTAGAGCTGGATACAGTAAAAACAGAAATCAGAACCTTGCCCCCTATGGAGAAAATGTTGAAAGTAAAGCTCAGCGAGAAACTCCAGCAGGAAATTGAGTCATGCAGGGTGAAAGTAACAGAGTTGGAAAGCTCTATACAACCACTTGTCAGTGAGGCTTTGGAACTAAGTACTACGGTGGATAGCCAGTTCAAAATTCTAAAGGAATATGATGCATTTGCACAGGAAAATGCCAACGAAGTATCATCCACAGTACTGGAGGAGTTGGTGGAAAAGGAGAAAGTAGCGGATGACATCATGCGCAGTCTAAATACTCAGTTCATCGTCCTCACAGCGAAGCTCCGTCCACCGGAAGGCTAGCAGAGTGTCCCTAGACGGGCCACTGGTGAGTCTTAGGGGCCTATTGGGACGTGTACTTTAAGGGTCTTTAGTTTTGGTAACTCCATAGTTTTTGTAAGTTGTAAGTGGAGTTACGGCTCAAAATAGTCTTAGGGGTGTCAGGTTTAAGTTAAATCTTTCTTATTGTAATAAACCCATGATTTACGTCCAGGTTTTAGGGTTTGGGGTGCCCATGGTTTAAGACCGTGGTTTTTATAATAGTGCGTTGTATAAATATGCACTTATGTAAAGAAGCAAGGTTAGGATTTTTATGAAAGAAGAATTAAGGCAAAGCTAAGGCTATTTTGTAAGAGCAGGTTTAGTCCCAGCTGTGTGAGTGGAAAACCTTTGCAGCTGTGTGCGCAGAGGGTTTTTTTTTGTATAGCGATTAGAGGATTTGCAGCTGTGTGCGCAGAGGCTTGTAGCTGTGTGCACGGCCTTAAGTACTTGAAAGGATCTGCTGCTGGGTGCGCAGATCAGAACTGTGACTTGTAAACAAGTTGAATAAAGCGCAGTTCTGTGGATGTAACCCCTACACTGGGGGTGAACCACGTTATATCTGGTGTTGTGGTTCCTTGTGTTATTTCTGTTATGTTTTGTTATGCATGGTTAACTAGATATATTTGATGAATAATATCACTGCTAAAATACTTGCTTCGCTGTGAATTCCCAGTAAAGGGTTGTGCAAGTCACTGCTTTTTTATTTTATCTACGAAGTTATATTCATGAATGTCGAAGCTCTGTGTTAATTGATTATAAGTTATTAAAGGCTAAAGGTACAGTAATATCCCTCTTCTGCTTGCATAAACCTGATTCTACGGCACCCCATAGCTGTTTCAGGTGAGACTGCAACCTGTTCGCAGGTTGTTTCCGTAAGGGCCAACACTGTGGGTCTTTTGTTGGTGCGAAGTAAAGGTTTACAACTCGGGTCTACCCTATTTCCCAACATGTCCCGATGATGTTTTTCAAGTACACAACTAGAACAACCACCATCCTTGTAAGATAACATCAGAATACCAGTCACCCTATTGTCTTTACATAGTTGTTGCAATGAGCGATAATTTAAGTGACCAAATTGCTCATGCCAATGTCTGCTTAAGTTATCACTATGAGCAACAAAAAATGAAGGAATAGGTGATGACCCAAAGTTGTTAAATTTGTACAGCCTGGTAATATCATTAACAGTTCTAGTAGCAAGGACATTTTGAGTATTTTTGAAATCCTTTATTACAACTTGGTGAGGTGTAAACGTCACAGTTTTACCTTCACCCAAATGAGTAATTTGATAGAATGATAACAAATTGCAGGGAATTTTTGGAACACATAGTATATCACTGAAATGACCATTTTCAACTCGAACTATTCCAGATCCTACAACACTTAGAGATCTATCATCACCAACAAATATTTGTTTGGTGTTACATTTATGCATAGTAGAAAAGATGGATTTATCCTTAGCCATATGATAAGATGCTCCAGAATCAATGAGGCATCCAATTCAAGTAGAAGAAGAAGATGAATTATAAGAGTAACCAGAAGCACAAAGTGCATGTCCATGAGCGGTAGATTGTGAAGACGAATCTAGGATGATGTGGTGCTTCTTCATTGCTACTTCCAAGGCTGCCATCTTCTTGAAACACTTAGATTCATCAAGATTATCTTTCCCACAAAAATTGCCATGACGCTTAGTCTTATTTCCTTTTGGCTTGGATCCTTTGTCATTTTTTAAAGAAGGAGCTGACTGAGGGGGTTTGGGACCGTTGTTGTTTGACTTATTATTGTAAAAAAATTGTTTCTTGGGAGGCTTGGACTTTTCTTTCTGTTGGGACAATAAGGATTTCCCATATGTATCTGCATTGTTAATTATTCTAAGATGAATGAGCTTATATTTCTCTCTAATTAAGGAATCACAAAAGGATTCAAGACTAGGTTCTTGATAGCTAGCTACAATCAAGGATTCTTTCATGGAGTAGAATGCAGATACAAAAACAGAATATGCAGGTCCAAGTTTGGAAAGAATATGATAAATACATTGTTTGTCTTCTTTCTTAATCTTGCATTCTGCACATAATATTCTAAGAGCTTTATACTTAGATAAATAGTCTTGAATGCATGAAAAATAATTTGGATTCAAGGAAATCAAATCATTCTCATGTTGATGACCCCGAATTTTATTGTGTTTACCAAACAGAGATTCCAACTTTTTCCAAGCTTTATCAGGTTCATCAATTCCAGATATGTGGAATCGCAAATTAGTAGAGATTGACATAACAATCAATCCATGAGATTGATCACATATATTTTCCCATTTAATTTTCTTATCATTATCAGTGGGTTCTATTTCTTTCCCTGAGGTTATCCTGAAAAGTCCTCTACTTCGCAGAACATCCTCCATACAAGATTTCCATGAGAAATAGTTAGAACTTGTAACTATAATATAACAAAGGGCGGCCATACTATAAAATAATGGCTGAAAAAATAGAAACTAACTGTCTGGATGCAAAGAGATCGAAAAAATATGCGGTTTTAAAAAAAACGGCAATGAAAAATTATTCTGGATGATGAATTTATACTTGATCAAAGAAAATGTTGAAGATGTCCCCAATAGTGATGTGGCAGATATTAACTTGACCAACTACAAAAAAGAACCCCCCTCTTCCCAAGATCAACCTTTGACAATCACTTTACAATAAAGTTGCTTTTAATTGAATCGCTTTTGTAGAATAAGTGATGTTCACTTTTACAATAATGCTACTTTAAATAGTGCGACAATAAATTAAAATACTTAAGTGACTCACTTTTTATTTTATTTTATTTAAGTGAGATGCACTTTTACAATAAAGTAACTTGAAAATAGAAATTGCATGCACTAAAAAGTAGCTTAATAAGACTTGAACTCAATACCTATTAAGGAATAAAACAACTTTGGACCAAGTGAGCTAAGTTTAAAAGGTATATAAAAGAATGGAAAGAGGAAGGGTTTTTTTTTATTACTCTTCTCTCTCGTTTTCCGTGCTTGCCTTTTTTTCTTGCAAATCATAAAAATAACGAAAAAAACAAATTCTACACACAATGGGGTTAGATCTTGGTTAACTTACCTGAAAATTCTATGTTCTCAAGTTTTCTAGTTGTTTCTAATTTGCTGTGATCGCACAAGGTGCACGGCAAAGACCATACGTAGCCAAGAAGATAAGAAAAAAACTTTCCCTTTCTGTTTCTGATTTGCTGCGATCGCACAAGGTGCACGGCAAAGAGCATACGCAGCTAGGGAAGGCAATAGTCCTAGACTAAAACAATAAATATCTAATAATAAAAGTGATAAAATATGAGATATTTAAAAAAAGTTAAGCAAATTCGTCACTGTAGCATTATACCTTCGGATTTGCCGAAATGGGTGTTTCTGGATCAAATGGAAATGGTTTTCAATGAAATGAAAACTATTTCCAAATGGAAACGATGCTTTGGAAATAATGGAATAGCTCCCATGGCCCACAAATGCATAGAAACTCTAGAAACATAAACCATTTTAAAGTTTCGACAACATCGGTTCCAGATCTTGATCAAAACCGAAAGCGGCTCTTCATAAACGCTCTGATACAATGTTCGGGTACATAGGGTAATCCAAAAAGACCGAAAAAATTGAGCAACCACTTCACACAAATAGATCATGGATCAACACATCGATGTTTGTCACGTGGTTAAAACCCTTGAGAGGGAAACAGTCCATGGCCCCAGCCAAATAGCTACTTGGAGCAATTTATTATGCAAAAGAAAGAAAGTTACATGAGCTTCTTATAATCGATCAACTAGCCAAGGACCCTCCATACTATTTAAATAGAGATCATGGACCAATCGAGTGTTAAGCCATGGATCAATGGTAGGTATGATCTAAGAGAAGTTGAATCGTCGGATCACTTTATGTCTAGAGCATATTGTGACCATCAAATTAGAATATTTACAAATGCATACTAAAGAAACATACTTTACCTAGTAGATATATTACACAAGTTGATATTAACTAAATCCTAAGTGTCTAAATATCCTAACAAGTCTCAGGTCGAAATACAAAATGTTTTTATGTTAAAGTGATTATTAATGAGCAAACAGTGACCATTTCCCCACTATATTGATGTGTTCCATTGTAATGATGGTGATTTCAAATGAAAGAATGTTTCTCTGATATATTTATGATGAATGGATTTCCATTGATGAGTATTACAAGTTTCATATCCAAAACTTAAGAATTTGAAGTTATCTTACACAGTTTATTTGCATTTGGAGAAGATTTGGTGCCATTTCCCCAAGGGTTGAACTAGTGATTTTGTAGTTGTTTAGGATAGAGTTTTAATAGTATTTATAAACTAAATAATGATGTAAATGAGACCTTAATAATGTCCCTTAAAAATTCTCTTCCTCTATTCATAAATCTGAGTGGGGTTGGGAGCATTTGGAAATCCATTTTCAGCATTTACCCTAGGGGAATTCGAACCCCAATTTGCTAGTGAAAACTGTAAGTTTTTACCCAAGTTCCAACCTCCAGTTTAAATGTTGAAAATAAGTCAGTTTAATTCCCAACCCAGAAAATTTATAAGGCTAGAAATTACATAAATTTTCAGACTTAAATAAACACGGTTGTAACTTAATTTTTAAACACGGTTGTAACTTAATTTTTCTTGACAAAAAAAAAATGCACTTTCAAACAACACACAGTACTCAGAAATTTTTGGCCAATAGCCCTGGAAAAAACCACAAGGGGAAAACCAGTTAGAGAGAGAGAGAGTATTTTATTTATTTCAATAAATGGAACATCATGTACAGTAGAAGTACAACTTATCTCTGTTGTAATAAATGCACCCAAATGTTTTTTTGATTTCTGTGCCAAACTTCCTTCTCGATTTTTGTGTCAAACTGAACCTCAAAAATCATTCCAAAAAAATCCTCAATTTCTGTGCCCACCAACCTGAAAAATATCTGTAGCAAATCCTCCTCGATTTCTATGAAAAAAAGTATAGTCTATACAGACTGTAGGGACCTCGAAAAACATGTTGTATGGCCTGTGTACGACCTCCAAATTCATACATAGTACGAAATCAATAAATGAGCCAACCTTCTCTGTTTTTACTCCCTGAATGTCCTCAAAATTTGTTCCCTTCGATCTATATTGTACGGTCACCTTGGAATGTGTGCTTAATTGAAACTTCTTCTCAAAAAATGTGTAGCATGTAACTTAGGTCTCTCGAGATTCATGCCTCCTCTTTTGTTCCCTCTCCTCTTCACTCTGATCTCAAGAATGAATGAAAATGCCTTTGCCCTTCCTTTTTTTCTAAAACCTAGGTACGTGAAGAGCCCTCTAATCCAATGGATGATATTAGACTAGATCAATGGATAAGAATAAATTCTCTCATTTAATTCTCATAAAAATTAATTTTCCCCACCCACTTAAATTTATCAAAATTTGACTTTAGTCGCTAAAGTCACATTAAATGCTCATCTCAAGTCATTTTATGCAAGGGTCACTTAAATTTCCCCTTTTAAGTGACTAAAGCTAAAGGCACATAGGGGAACACTTTCCTACGTACAAAATTCAACACTCCCTCTTATAGAGGAAGGTGTTCTCCACCACTCCCAACTTGTCCCTGAAGAAGACAAGCTTTCCCCTCTACAAATATTTCGTCAAAATTTCTACATGTGCTCATCATTGGAAATGTACTATAAAGTCACTGCTCCTCTTTGAACATAATCTCAGATGAAATCATACCTGATATCAATATGCTTTGACCGGTCATGAAATACTGGACTCATAGAGACCTAGATCCAAATTTGATTGTCACAATAGATCACCATAGGCCTCAGCTCCCAACTAAATAAATTCACCAGCAACTTGCGAAGCCATAATGCCTCGCAACTATCCTTGCTAGCTGCCATATACTCAGCTTCTGCAGAGTTCAAAGTGATAGACTTCTACTTCTGACTGAACCATGATACTACTGTCGAGCCCAAATTGAAGAAACATCCAGAAGTGCTTTTCAAGTCTATGACACTGTCTACCCAATCTAAATTTGTGAATCCAATCAACCTGATCCCATTTGACCTCCTGTAGTCTAGACCAAAATCCACTGTTCCTGTTAGGTATCGCAACACATGTTTTGCGGCTATCAAGTGCACTCTCCAAGGATCAACCATGAACTGACTAAGAGTGTTCACCATAGAACACAAATCTAGCTGAGAGTGGACCATATACATCAATGAACCAATGAGCTGATGGTATAATGTATAATCCACCAAATATCCCTCATAAGCATGAAGCTTCTTCAAGTTGGTGACCATTGGTGTTGACAATAGCCTACAATCCTCCATCCTAAATCTCCTTAGAATATCAATAGCATACTGTCCCTCTCCCAGGAAAATATGTCCAGGCTCTTGCCAAACCTCCAATCCCAAAAAATAATGCATCGACCCAATATCTGTCATCTCGTACTCTGAATTAAGATCCTTCTTGCAAGATGCAATGGGTCTCTCTCCTGTTGTGATAAATAACTCATCAACATATAATAGAAGAATAAGAGGATCATCTCCAACCACGATGAAATAGAGATTCAGATCTACTTCACTCTTCTAAAACCTCATTTGCTGCAAGTCAGAATCGATCCTAGAGTTCCAAGATCTAGGACCTTGCTTTAGCCCATGCAAGGCTTTCTTCATCCTGCAAACATGATACTCTCTCTCATGAATCTCAAAGCCATAAGGATGCTCAACATAAATATCCTCCTGAATGATTCCATTGAGAAATGCGGTATCCACATCCATCTGATGGATCTTTCAACCCATTTCTGCTGCAATGGAAAGCAAAGCCCTGATCGAAGTATACCTATCAATTGGCACAAATGTCTCATCATAATCCACTCCCTCAATCTGTGAAAACCCCTGTGCTACAAACTTGGCCTTGTACTTCTCCACAATCCCATGTGCAGCATGCTTTAGCTTCTAAAGCCACTGAGAAGTCACCACTGACTTCCCCTCAGGTCTCGGAACTATCTCCCATACATCATTCTTCATCATGGAATGGTACTCATCCTTCATGGCATCTCTCCAAACATGATGTTGGGAGGCCTCCTGAAAAGTAGAAGGATCTGAATCACATAAACTAGCCACTAATGCCATGCCCAGTCCGTTTTGCATCTAGATAACCCTCACTAGCTCTCTTGGTGTCCCAAACTCTCGAGCTTCCTTCAAGGTCTACTAAATCCATGAAGGATTCTTTTTTCTTGAAGGTTTCTCCCACACTGGGTTGTCCTCATCTAAAGAACTACCAGAGCTAGAAGCCCTAGTAACATGTGAACCAACAGCTGGTGTACCAAAAAATGGTGAACTTTGTGATCCTGATCCTCTATACGGTGAACCTATAATTTGAAACCCAAAACCTATCCCTGAACACCCTACCGGCTGAACCAATGAACTTGGTGAGCCTGTTCCCATACTGTGTGGTCATATAACTCCAGAAACCTATGAACCTATATGTTGCACTAATGGTACATGTGAAACAACCTGAGATGTAGGAACCTGCTGCTCTTGCTACTCCAGCTCTCTAGAATTTTTGAAGGCCCTCGGGCCTCCTCAAACTTCACATCCCTTCTCATAACAACTTTCCTCTGAGAAGGAAGGTAAATACTGAAGGCCTTCAAACTCTCATCATATCCCACAAAGATTCCCTTCTTTGTGGTGGGATTCAACTTTGTTATATTCTTAGAAGGGACATGAGAGTAAGTCAAACTACCAAATATGTGAAAATGGCTGACCTTAGGCTTCTTTCCTGTGAAACACTCCTCAGATTTCATATTCCCCACAGCATGATGGAGACTCCTGTTCTGAAGATATAGATTAGTGTTGCATGCCTCAGCCTAAATGAATAAAGGAAGTGACTGGTCGTGTAACATAGCTATGGTTGCTCCAACAATAGACCTATTCTTCCTCTCTTCCACTCCATTCTACCCTAGAGTGTATGGATTTATTAACTACCTCATCATACCCTCCTGTCTACAATATCCATCAAAATACTTGGAGGTATACTCACCCTCGCTATCCTACCTGAGAACCTGTATCTTCCTCCCTATTTGGTTCTCCAAAATAGTTTTGAATTCTTGGAAACTATGTAAGACATCCTCAGATTTCTTGCTCTTCGGAAATTAAATCCAGGTCTTCCTGGAATGATCATCAATGAATGTCACATAGTACTCATATCCTCTCAAGGAAACATATGACATCGGTCCACACAAATATGAATGTAGTAAGACAAGAATCCCTGCTGACCTACTATCACTGCTAGGAAAAATAGTCTTGGTGTACTTTCCCAAAACAAACCCCCTACACACTTCACTCTGCTCTATGATGAACTATGGTAAACCTATAACCATATGTCTTAACAAACCCAAAGTTGGATGATGCAAGTGAGCCATCCTCCTATGCCAAAGCTCACAAATATCACTTCCAATTCTATGTGCCAAGGCATTGTGAGGCTAAAATAAGATCCTGTACGGTTTCCCACACCTAAATCCAATCGAAAATGAAGTAGATGGTCCTGTAGTGTTGGGAAACATACGCACATGTTAATATAGGAAGGACACCCCAAGACCTCGATCCTCGATCATGGAAACTGAAACTAAGTTCTTTTCATCCCAGGTACATACAATACATCTCTCAACTCCATGGGACTCATGGACTCCCTATGAAAGGGAATGGTCCTACACCCAACTACTCTAATTGCTGAGTCATATCCCAACACCACCTCCACATCAGTCTCTTTCAGTGAAAGCTTAGAGAACATCTCTCGAGCACCTGTCATGTGGATCAAAGCTCTGTTATCAATATACCAAGTTATAGAAGTAGATGCACTGTAGGAATGGTCTGTCAAAAAGGAAAACTCCCTCTGTCTATCAACATCTGCACTGGTTATAATAGATGCTCTCTCTCTATCAATATGCCTAGTGCACGGAGAATACTCTCTCTAAAATCTAGCTGCAAATTGATTGACCCCCGTTGAAGCTATTGTCTGCTGCTACTTCTTCTTCTTCTTGTTCGGACAATTCCATCCACAAGACCCCTCCAAGTCTCCTCGTGGAAAACATAATCACACAATATTTCCCATGTAGGAAGGTTCTCCCTATCCACCAAACCGTGCAAAAACATAGACCAGTTCTTTGACACCCCGTTCATTGCTTTCTGCACTAAATTTGCACTAGAAACCACCTCCTACACTGCTGCAATATCCTCTCTCACCTGAGACATCCTAGTAAGTTAATTCAACACAACCTCACATTTGACCATCCTAATACTCTTCAGCTTCTCCCTCAAAACCATCTTTCGCTTCTCGTTAGAATTATGGAATAGTCTAGTCAAATCATCCCATAGTTTATGTGCTTTTTCTTTAATCAAGATATGAGGAATAACATGGTCTTTAACTACATCAAGAATTATTCTCCTGACCTTAATTTCCTTCTTATTGAAGGTTTCTAGTGCAACTAGTTCTATGGTAGCATTGGGAATTACAATGGGGCTAGTATTAGTATGATTGACTACCAAATCCCATAGCTCATTCTCCTCCAATATCAGCAAAATATGGGCCTTCCATGGAAAAATGTTTCCTTACCCATAAAGCCTATCCTCAAATCTCTTTCCATTTGATGTCATATTTCCCAAAGAACAAGTTTCAACAAAAGGCTGCTATTATCAAAATAAAGTTTTCTAAATTATGGAAATTACTTTTCTGACTGCAAAAATTAATTTTTTTTCCCACTCAGCTTTTATACCATGTATGTTTTTACCCAAGTTTTAGCCTCCAGTTTAAATGTCGAAAATAAATCAGTTTAATGCCCAACCCTAAAATTTTATAAGGATGTAAATAACATAAATTTTTAGGCTTAAATAAACACTGTTGTACTTAATTTTTCATGACCGAAAATAAATACATGCATTTTCAGACAACACACAGTACTCATAAATTTTTGGCCAATAGCCTTGGAAAAACCCACAAGGGGAAAACTAGTTGGAGAGAGAAAGAGTATTTTATTTATTTCAGTAAATGGAACAAGTATAACAAAAGTACAACTTATATGTGCTCCAATAAATGGACCCATACTATTTTTTTTTATTTCTGTGGAAAACTTCCTTCTCGATTTCTATGCCAAACTAAACCTTAAAAACTATTCCAAAACAGTCCTCGATTTTTGTTCCCAGCAACCTCAAAGTCTATGCAGCAAATCCTCCTCGATTTATGTGCAAGAAAGTACAGTCCGTACAGACTTTATGGACCTCAAAAAACATGTTGTACGACCTCTGTACGGACTTGAAATTCATGTAGAGTATGAACTCAATAAATGAGCCAACCTTCTTGGTTTCTGTTCCCTGACTTTACATGAAATTCGTGCACTTCAATCCTTACTATACGATCACCTTGGAATGCATGCTGAACTGAAACTTCTCTTCAAAAAATGTGCAACCTGTAAATCAACTCTCTCGAAATTCATTCCTCCTCTTTTTCTCTCTCTCCTCTTCACTCTCATTACAAGAATGAATTAAATTCCTTCGCCCTTGCTTTTTTTCTAAACCCTAGGTAGGTGAAGATCCATCTAATGCAATGGTTGAGATTAGACTAGCTCAATGGATGAGAATAAATGCTCTCGTTTAATTCTCATAAATATTAATTTCCCTCACCCACTTAAATTTATCAAAATTTGAATTTACTCTCTAAAGTCACATTAAATGCTCATCTCAATTCATTTAATGCAAGGATCACTTAAAATTTCCCTATTAAGTGACTAAGGCTAAAGTCACCTAGGGAACACTTTCCTAGGTACAAAAATCAACAAAAACTCCTACCTTGGCCAGAATATCAAACAAATTTGCAGAAGTATTTCGAGGGTCATAAATCATCCCTGAACATCATATTCAAGTCTTAATATCAGTCATATACCTTCTGAGAAGGTTTGGGAGCATTTGGGTCAATTTGGAGACTTAGACATCAAAACTAGTCAAAGGTTCAAATAGGGGAAAAAGTGAAAAATTGGTCATTTTAATAAAATTCTTAAAATGAGACATTACACCCCTTCACTGCTACACAGTACCTTAGGCCATACCTTCCCTTCTAGTTTTCTCTCAGGTGTGCATAGAATATTAGTTGACCCCTCTTGATCTTTCTGTGAGGTTCCCCTCTACACTAGGTTTATCAAGCTAATTATGGGCCTCTTCCACTCTTAAGTCTTCCAGACCAAAACAAGGGTGCACATAAAAAAAATACAAATGTTGGGTATGAATAAAAAGATCTTGGGAACCAAAAACGAAATGGTAAATGGGGGAAATCAACCCTGGGAGAGAAATTTGACTTCAACAAACGTTTAAGGGCACTACGGGAGGAAAAACCACCTCTCTAAATCCCAAATCGTGAATCTCTACTTACATCCACTATGCAACACAAAAAAGGGTTTCTAGCCATTGAAGAATGAAGGAAATTTGTATAAAAATGTGAATCAAATTCCCCATCTAGCTCCAGCTGTGTGAGGAAGAGAAACGCATGGGTGAGGAATGGTTTGGGCACCAATTTTTGGGTGTTTTCTTGCCCCATAAGCAAATATACGATTTTCCAAAATGATGGATTGCCCCAATATGAAATTGACTGCCATACCTCTCCATTCCAAATGCATTAACTACCTCAACCAACTTCTGGAAGAATTAAATGATTGGGTGCATAAGACAAAATGGGTAGTTGTAGTTTATGGGTTCTCTCATTGACATTTTTCTTTACACTATTGGCTCAAGGGTTTGAATAATTTCCCTCCCTATTCCTTGTGAAATCATTCCCCCATATCTTTGTTGCACTGCATAGCTAGTCGTGGGTATTTTATTAAATTGCATATTTACATGATGTCTCAATGTATATTGTTCTTGGATAGCATGAGAACCATAGGTATCAATTTTTAATAACCAAGACATAAATCGCTAAATCGATTGTGGGGCCTTTTCCTTGAGCTCCTCACCATGAATTAATAACAATACTAAGATCATTTACAATTTTAATGCAATAGGGTTCAAAATCGAGATTTTACATTGCCCTCCCCCTTAATTTAGCACTGTCCTCAGTGCTATTCAAAATTGAACAAAAATGGACATGCCACTCTCATGGAATCCTTGAGCTCCAATGTAGCCTCATCGGGACCATAGTGCTTCCATTGCACCTTTACCTGTCCAATGGCTCAGTTCTAGAGCATTATTACCTTCTTGTCTAGGATGTACAATAGTTCAGTTTGGAACTCTCCCTTGGGTTCCACCTGGATCACATCCCAATTAATCACATGGTTAGGATCATGTACATATTTCTTAAGCAAAGAGACATGAAAAAAATTATGAGCTCTAGTACTAGTAGGAAATGCAAGTCTATATGAAATTGGCCCTAAGGATTTCAAGCACTTAAAATTTCCCACAATATATAGGTGATAGCTAGGAACAAATCCCAAGCTTCAAGGAACTCTTCCTTGTCCTTGTGGAAATTGAACCCAGGTGTTACAACAATTACACTCACAAAATTGCCAATTACACATGCAAATTACACACAAAGGAGACTGAATATGGAGCATAACACTAATTTGTATTGAATAAGTGTACAATAGCCAACCCTATGAAGTCATAGGCTGCCACAATAAATAATTACATGAGATATTTGAATGCATTGGGATGCCATTCGAATTTGGTCAAAAGAAGGCTTACTAAATCTAAGCAAATCCCCCATAGGTGCATAAAGCAGTTTCCAAATATGTCTAGGAGCTCACGAATTGGAAAAATCAATTAGGAAAGCTAATAGATAATTGAAGGACAACTCATACATGCTTTTCTTAGAAGAAAAGAGTGGAGGATGATGAGGACAAAAAACAAGTTAACTTCACCTAGTCAAACTTTCCCAATTGCCTTAAAACTCAGCAAAAGCAGGCAATAAAGCAGAAAAAGCAAACATGCGCTAAAAAGGTCAAGAATAAAGAAGATTTGATTCCAAGTGGTTTCCCAAGCACTCCATGACTCAATTTTAGCATGTTTGACCACTTTGGACATGTGGAGGACAACTTGCATAAGGTGGAATATGGAAACTAGGCAAACAAGACAAAAATGAATTAATTAATGTCTAAGGTAGCTAACTATGGGTTGATTATTATAATACCCCCCCTTAAGCCTGAATTATGAGTAAAATATCAGAAAATTATAGGGCGTAGCAATAAGGCTTAGTCACCCTTTACATACTGCATGTCGATTTAACCAAGGAAAGAGGCAAAAACCCAGTGGGAAAAATCCTCCCTTAAACATGGACATTAAAACAAAATTTGGAAATATTGTCATCACTAATGCTTCACAGCATGATCAACAATCCTGAGTAGTGATTTGAGATTATTGAATGTCTTCTCACAAAAACTTTGGTGAAGATATCTGCTACTTGTTCTGAAGATGAATAGAAGAGTAGGTGAATGGTGCCATCATGCACAAGATGTCTGATGTAGTGCATATGGATCTCAATGTGTTTGGTTCTCTATCTCTGAACTGGATCATTGCAGATTCGAATGGTACTCTGATTATCACAATATATGAGTATTCTGATTCTAAGCCACACTCACCAAGTAACCCCTGCAACCATAAACATTGAGTTGCTGCATTTACAACTCCTCTGTACTCTGCTTCTGTATATGAGAGTGCAATGGCACTCCATTTCTTGCTTGACTAGATGATTGGTCCTTCAGCAAGCATGAACACATATCTTGATGTTGGATTTTGATCTGTGTTGTCACCTTCCCAATCATTGTCAGTAAACCCAATAAAATCAGGATGAGATTTAGCTTTGTAGAAGATCCCATGAGTCCTTGTTCCCTGAACAAAGTTAAGGATCCTTTTGGCTGCTCTCCAATGGATCTCATGAGTCTGATCCATGTATATTGAAGCCACACTTACTACATAATAAATATTAGATAGAGTATGTGTAAGGTACATCAAACACCCAATCAGTTTCCTATACAGTGTATCATTTACCATAGGTGAAGAATCTGCTTC
Source organism: Pseudotsuga menziesii (assembly GCA_001517045.1). Classification (NCBI taxonomy): domain Eukaryota; kingdom Viridiplantae; phylum Streptophyta; class Pinopsida; order Pinales; family Pinaceae; genus Pseudotsuga; species Pseudotsuga menziesii. The sequence goes on from LPNX010248400.1 coordinate 323,402, forward strand.
TTCAAGCTTAACTCCTGAAAGGAAGGGTGTCTTGCTTGGCTTGCAATCCTTCATGTTGAACTTGTTTAGAAAATACAAGGAATACTTGGATTGATGTACTTTTAGTCCATGTTTAGTTTGAGCAATCTAGAGCCCCAACAATTGGCTCAATAACCCCAAATTAATCATAGAGAATGCATGGTTCATTGCATCCTTCAAGGAGGCAATTTCATCCTTTGAGATTCCTATAATGAGAGGGTCATATACATACAAGACAATAATCATCAAAGAACCATGAATCAGCTTCAAATAAACATTATGATCTGAATTGCATCGAACAAAATTCAATGATAGCAAAAAGCCATCAATCTTGGCATACCAAGCCCTGGGGGCTTGCTTAAGCCCATACAATGATTTCTTTAGCCTGCACATAAGATATGGATTAGTAGCAAATCCTTAATGCTTCTGCATGTAAATATATTCAGTAAGATCTCCATTCAGGAAATTTCACTTCACATCCATGTGGTGTACCTCCCACTGCTTCAAAGCTGCAATGGCTAAGGCTAGCCTGATGGAGTCCATCTTTGCCACTGGTGCAAAGGTCTCATTGTAGTCTATGCCATGTACCTGTGAGTATCCCTTTGCTACCAATATTGCCTTATATTTCAAAGGTTAACCATCAGTAGAAAACTTGGTTTTTTAAACCCACTTACACTGAACTAGCTTCCTCCCCGGGGGAAGATCAGCCAGCTCCCAAGTGTTGTTCTTCTGGAGTGAGCTGAAATATTATTTCATGGATGTTTGCCATATTGTATCATGTGCTGTGTATTCATATGTATGTGGTTCTGATCCAACCATTAGATATAATTTCTCTGCAAACAAAGGGTCTTTCATACACAGATCACTCTCAAATTGAGATCTAATCCTCCTAGGATCATTAGGATTTCCAGCTAGTTCTCCAACTACATGAATGGTATTTGCTGCCTATTTTGGTCTTGTAGGAATGTTAGAATATATAATTAAATCATCATTATCAGACATATCAGAATCAGCAAACTCAACTATCTCCTCACTTACATTCAATGGTTCTGGTGGTGAAGAGGATTCTCCAACTTCCACTGCTGCTAAAGGCTCTTCTTGGAAGTGAACACTCCTTTCAATGAAGGATTTGTTTGTACTAAAATTTATTAGCTTGTACCCTTTTTAATCCTCAAAGTACCCAACAAATAGACACTCTTGGCTTTGGGGCTATAAAGCCTTCCTCTTTTCTGTTGGAATTCTAGCCCAAGCCCTTGAGCCAAAAATCCTGAAATGGGTAACATTTGGCTTGTGACCACTCCATGATTCGAAAGGAGTCATACCATAAAGCTATTTATAAAGAACCCTATTATATATATAGGATGCACAGTTTATAGCTTTGACCCAAAACTTTGGTGGCAAAGTCTTAGCCTCCATAATGCAGGTTGCCATCTCTTTCAGTGATATGTTCTTCCTCTCAGCAACACCATTTTGTTGTGGTGTGTAAGGGATAGAATGCTGCATCTGAATACCTACATCTGAATAATATTGAACGAACTCAGACTTGACATACTCACCACTATTTTCAGATCTGAGGACCTTGAGTTTCCTCCCAGACTGGTTTTCAACCAAATCCTTAAAGACTTTGAAAAGGCCAAAAACTTTAGGCCTGTGTTTCAGGAAGTAAACCCAGTAGTACTTGGAAAATTCATCTATGAATGTTAATGCATATTTGTCCCGACTCACTAACATATGAGGAAATGGGCCAGCAACATCACTATGGATCAACTCAAGAGGTGTAGAGGTTCTCTCATGACTAGCTTTCTCAAATTTATGCTCTGGGTGTTTTCCTAAGATGCAACCTTGACAGAATCCTTTGGAAAACTTAATCTTTGGTAACCCTATGACCATTTCATTCTCACTAAGATCAAAAATATACTTATAGTTAAGGTGGCCAAATATTTCATGCCAAAGCTTGCTTGCCTCATTAGCATGAATCAGAAGAGCAGAGGGGTTTGAGTAGGATAGGAAGTGTGAGAACATGTATACCTTCGAAGTGTGATTTGGAATTCCTTTTGCAATGAATTTACCACTTGAGATCTTTGTGATATCAACTTCTTCAGGGGAGAATATGACCTTCTTTGGAGACCCTGTGTGGGTCATCTAATACACTGATAAGAGGTTAGAGGTAAGACCTGGAACATACAATACATTGCTGAACTTACCATGGTCAAGATCAATCCTCCCTTTGCCCAAACTTTCAGTGAGAGTCATCTCCCAGTACTATTGGTGGACCTTTCGACATGTCAAGTGAGGTGAATTCCTCCTTGGTCGAAACCATATGTCTTGAAGCTCCAGAATCAATGATGAAACTAGATGAGCTTGATGTGCCAGTGACCAATGCATGAACTCTCTCTTTGTCTTCTGAATTTGATCCTCCTTCCCTCTTCTTTGAGCTATTAGGAAGGGAGATGCCATTCTTCTCCAGGATTTGGGTCAGCATGTCAATTTTCTTCTTCATGCAGGAGCTTTCAGGATGATTTCCCTTACTACAGTATGCACACTTGCTCATTTCTCCTTTGTTCTTCTTCTTCTGGATGTTGTTCTTGGAACCTTGGGGCTCCTCTGGAGACTTGTTCTTGTATCTCTTTTGCTCAGGTGGCTTCTTATCTTTCTTCTTTCCTTTTTAATCCACCTTCGACTCTCCAGCAACCAGAGATTAGTCTTTGGAAGGTTTGATGGTGCCCATCATCACCAATTTATCTTGTTCTTGTGTGAGAGATTCCATGAAATCTGCAAGACTAGACATTTTCCAGGCCCGAGCTATCAAATTTGTGGCATGGAAGGTCGAGACAAACACTAAATAGTCAGGGCCAAGCTTCGAGAGTATGGAAAAAACTAGTTTCTCCTCCTTCTTTTTGATTCCACACTATTTTAGATGCAAAACAAGGGCTTTGAACTTGGAAAATTAGAGTTGCAGGGATTTGAAGCTATTCGGACTCAAGGAGATCAATTCATTTTAAATTTGATGTCCTCTCATCTCATCTGTCTTACCAAAAAGCTCAAAAATCTTCTCCCATACTTCATTTGGTGATGTTAATCCATCAAGATGGAAAAGGAGGTCTCTGGATATGCTCAGACACAGGAGACCATAGGCCTCATCCCTCCTGTTGTGCCATTTAATTTTATCTGCAACTACATTGGCCTATCCTTATGTTGCCATAGTCACTCTGTAGAGGCCTTTCACTCTCAACAGTATCTCCATCTCTACTTTCTATTCAAAGAGGCTAAATGGAGTCAAGATGATCTTCTGAGATTGATCCATAGCTCAGAAATTGTCCCTTCAGTCAACAGAATGCTCCTAGTCAATTATGTCGAACCTACAATAAAAAATTAGAAGGAGAGAAATATATCTACAAAGGCTCTGATACCATGTGGAAATTGAACCCAGGTGTTAGAACAATTACACTCACAAAAATTGCCAATTACACACAAAGGAGACTGAATATGGAGCAGAACACTAATCTGTATTGAATAAGTGTACAATAACCAACCCTATGAATTCGTAGGCTGCCACAATAAATAATTACATGATATATTCAAATGCATTGGGATGCTATTCGAATTTGGTCAAAAGCAGGCTTACTAAATCTAAGCAAACCCCCCATAGGTGCATAAAGCAGTTTCCAAATCTGTCTAGGAGGTCACGAATTGGAAAAATCAATTAGGAAATATAATAGATGATGGAAGTACAAATCATACATGCTTTTCTTATAAGGAAAGAGTGGAGGATGATGAGGACAAAAAACAAGCTAACTTCACCTAGTCAAACTTTCCCAATTGCCTTAAAACTCAGCAAAAGCAGGCAATAAAGCAGAAAAAGTAGACATGCGCTAGGAAGGTTAGGAATAAAGTAGATTTTATTCCAAGTGGTTTCCCAAGCACTCCATGACTCAATTTTATCAAGTTTGACCACTTTGGACATGTGGAGGACAACTTGCATAAGGTGGAATATGTAAACTAGGAAAATAAGACAAAAATGAATTAATTAATGTCTAAGGTAGCTAACTATGGGTTGATTATTCTAACAGGCCTCACTCTAAGATAAACATGATCCCAAAAATTGAAATCCTTATGCACTCTATGCTTATCTACATAGATCCTCTGTCTATCATGGGATTCTTTCAAGTTCTATTTGGTCTTGGAAACCTCTTGTTCCATTTCCTTAATCAATTCTGGACCAAAAAAAATTCTATTCAATGGATTATCCCAAGCCACTGGTTTCATACATCTTCTTCCATATAAAGCCTCACATGAACTCATTCCTAATGACGCTTTCTTCCTGTTATTATATGCAAACTCTACCAAGTGTAAATAATCCTCCCACCTAGATGGTTTGTCCATCACATACATGCGAAGGATGTCTTCAAGAACCTTATTTACTCTCTTCATTTTCCATTGGTTTGAGGATGATAGGTGGTGCTAAAGTTCATATTTGTACCCAAATATGCAAAAAGAACCTTCCACAAATTTGAAGTAAACTTGGTATCCCTATTAAAAATTATTCCCTTAGGAAATCTGTGCAATCTGAAAATTTCCTTCATAAAAATATTTGCAATGGCATAGGCTTATATGTGGACTTCACTGGTATAAAATGTGATGACTTTTCTAAATCATCCACCACAACCATGATGGAATCATGTTGTCTCATAGTCATTGGAAGTCCTGTAATAAAATCCATGGCAATGACTTCCCATTTCCATTTCAGGATTGGAAAAGGCTACAACAAACCTGTTGGGTGTTGATGTTTGACCTTCACCTACTGACATTTCATGCACTTAGAAATATACTCGGTAATTCCATTTTTCATTCCGGGCTAAAAATACTGCTTTCTGGTTGTAGCAATTGTTTTTTGATATAGTGGGTGACCCAAAGAAGGAGCTTGATGGATTTTATCCATAACAATCCTCCTCAAGTTTGCCACATTTCAAATGTAAATTCTATTCTTATAAATAAGAATTTCATTTCCTTGCAATTAATATACTTCATACTTCCTTTCAAGGTTTGCTATTGCAATTTGTCCTTTATCTGCACATACATTTCATCCTTTGCAATATAGTTAATAATCTGCTACCTCAAATATGGTTGGCAAGTACTAAGATATGCCACATGCATTTCATGTACCTTCCTGCTAAGTGCATCAGGCACCTTATTTTCTTTTCCTTTTATGTGTTCAATGTCAAAATAAAATTCACACAAAAATTCCAACCATCTAGATTTCCTAGCATTTAAAGTTGGCTGATCAAACAAGTATTTTGTAACAAATATAAAATACAATATTAATTAGACTATTAGGTTACTTGTGAAAGGGTGTAACCCTTCACTATGTTGGATTAAGCCATATAAAATGTGAGCTTATTGTACATTTATCAAATATATATTATTTATTATTCATATTCATTATTAAAATGATAGTTGGATTCGACTAATAGACAATCGGATTCGGTTGCTCCATTTGGTATCAGAGCTCGAATTCAGCTCCTTCGATTGGAGCTTGGATTTGTATTCTTCCACCTAAGATCGGATTTGGCTCATCCTCCCTCTCTCATATAAACTCCTACCACCCCCATTTTTACATTTGATCCCCATGCATTCACTCTCACTTTCCATTCCCCATTCTTCCACTACAATCCACACTGCTCCCCAATCTCCTTGCTCACTAATACTCACCTTTACCTACTCCACACATCTCCTCACTCACCCCTTCAACACTGTTCCCACATATTTCCTCCTTCACGCTCCCTCCCTCATGCACCCAATTCCCTCATCCTTCCTCTCAACCACCTGCGCTACACACTCCCTCCAGCCAATTGTTTCATCTCTCTTGCGCAGTCAATTTCTCCCATTTATTTATGCGTTTCCCTCCACCCAATTGCTGCAACCCAAAAACCTTCCTTCCATGTGCTTCTCCAGTCATCACTACTTCAAATTATTCACTCCACAACGTGTCCTCTCATCCCATCAGTGTTTTCTGGCCAAGGACCAACACACTTCTCCCTGCACACCACTTCTCCACCTGTGCCTAGTGCCTCCACTTCAACCCATTCATCATGTGACCCTCATGTCTTCCATCCACACTCCAATCTTCATTGTTCCTCTCCACGTCCTTGCCACCTACCCTCACATCACAGTCACCTCATCACCACCTCCTCTCAGCGCCTCAACCTACCCTCGCCACCTCCTCACAATGCAACCACCTCAACCACGTCGTCCCTCCGCTGCCGTATCCTAAACCTGCAACAAAATAAAAACAAAACTAATATATTATAATATATTAAATCAATTATATATTATAATATAATATATAATATTATTTCAAATATATTGTGTCATAATATATTTATAATATGTTAGTTTTTCATCATATAAGCTAGCATTATGATCTTAGGATCTTTTAACTGAGAGAATAACAAGCACAGCAATAAAACATAAGCACATCACAAGAGACAAGAGACACAAAGAGTTTTCCTCAAGGAAACCATAAAGGAGAAAACCCCACAACTTCTTCAGAGATAGAATCACCACCAAAATAGTGAAAGCCCCAAAACAGTAAGATGGTCTCCCAACAGTAGCAGTCTCTCTCTCTCTCACTGAGAGAGATTCTCCTCTCTCACTCATGCGCCCCAATGAGTGAGTGTGAGTGTTGCAAGTGAGATAAATATAGAGGCTCACTCTCTATTTATATTCTTTCATTCACTTAAAGTGCACTCCAACATGTCAGCCTCACTTAACAATTACTTACTAGAGCTGACATCTCTAGGAGTGTCTAATAGCCCTAGTGCCCCACCACTTGTGGGGACTTTGCCTCCTTTGACTAATAGGAGGGTAACACAATGGTGGGGACTATTGCCCTGACTTACAATCACTCACCTAGGGTCAAATTCACTAGGATAGTCTAATAACCCAAGGGCCCCACAACTGTGGGGACTTTAATCCTTGACTAATAGGAGGGTTACCCATAATGACTTGACATGAATTTATCATTATAGAAACTTCTCGGAATAAAAATCAGAATATGACATGACTCAAATACATTACAATACATCCTGGAATAAACATCGGGTTACAATAGATAAGAAATACAAGTGAATACATTCTGAAGTTACAATTACATCAACACTCCCTCTTAACTAGGAAGGTATTCTCTCGACACAATTTATCAGCACAAGTATTCTTCTCTGTATCATCTGGGTCATCGTCATCTTTAGTTCATCTTCATCTTCAAGTCATCTTCATTTGGATCTGGATCATCAGCTGATCTGGATCATCATCACTGAATGTAGATCATCACTCGATCTGGATCATCATCACTGGATCTGGATCATTACTCGATCTGGATCATCATCATTGGATCTGGATCATCACTGAGCATCATCACTGGATCTGGATCATCACTCGATCTAGATCATCCCTGGTGCTATCTCATGATTCTTCTCGTCACAGGAAGTTCTACAGAGCCAGCCCTTTTTCATGCTGGTTGTACGCCTAGCCTCCATGTAGGTATTCTCCTAGCACTTACATATGACCTACTCGTTAGAAAGGCACACCCAGCACTCACATCTGATCATATAGGAACCAATCCTATAATCACATTAGAAAGGTCCAGTACTCACATTCACCAGCATGATAGAACATCACTATCATCTATGAAAAGGATTCAGCACTTACATCTGACCTACTCATTAGAAAGGCACATCCATCCAGGCGGGATCACATCCTACCACAGTGATGGAAGAATCTCACCTAGGTTGGAACACATCCTACCACAATGATGAAATATTTCCGCACATTAACCAAGGCCAGAACACATCCTACCACAATGATGAACGACTCTCACCTAGGATGGAACACATCCTACCACAATGATGAATGACTCTCACTCAGGCCGGAACACATCCTACAACAATGATGAAAGCTCTTCGCACTTACATTCACCAAGGAGAGAACACATCCTACCACAATGATGAAAGGGCCTGCACTTACATCCACCCAGGTGGGAACACATCCTGCTCACAATGATTGAAGGGCTCTGAACTTACATCCATCCAGGCGGGAACACATCTTGCTCACAATGATGGAAGGGCTTGTACTCACATATAATCTTGTAGGAACTAATCCTACAGCCATATCAGAATGGCCCCAAATCCTCCTTGACTGAGCTACCTAGTAACTGACCAGGTGCCTCCATTCTCTTAGAGAATGGCAATTGCCCTTACATCTAACCTGCTCGTCGAAATGGCCAACACTCACATCTGACATGGAAGGAACTTAATCCTTTAGCCATGACAGAATGGTTCATCCCTTACATCTGATCAAGTGGGAACACATCCCTCTATCACATCTGAATGGCTACTCAGTCCTAGACTGAGTGTTCCTGGTACCTCACCAGGAAGCTCCATTTAAAGAATGGCATTTCCCTTATATCTGTCCTACTTGACAGAATGGCCAGCACTCATATCTGGCATGGAAGGAAGCAATCCTCTCACCATGATAGAATGGCTCAGCCCTTACATCTGACCTACTCATCAGAATGGCTATGGATCTTAGCACTCATATCTGACATGGAAGGAACCAATCCTCTCACCATGACATAATGACTCAGCCCTTACATCTGACCATGGAAGAAACCAATCCTCTCACCATGTCAAAATGGCTATGGGTCTTATCACTTTCTCTTGGAGTAAACCTCGATCTGGAGAACACCAAGCTTCTCCCTAAAGTACTCAAACTTCAGCCTAGCCAATGGCTTTGTTAATACATCGGCTATCTATTCCTTTGTCGCACATATTAGAGCTTCACTGCTCCTCTCTGCACCATATCCCTGATATAGTGGTACTTGATCTCGATATGCTTCAACTTGTCATGGAACACTGGATTCTCTGACAACTTCACGTAACTCTAGTTGTCACAATGTATACAAGTAGCATCCAACTGGAGATCAAATATACCAAACATTAGCTTCCATAGCCATACTACCTCACAACTAGCTGAACAAGCTGCGACATACTCTACTTCAGCCATACTTAGTGCCACACAGGATTACTTCCTGCTAAACTAAGATATCACACCTGATCCCATACTGAAGCAACACCCTGAAGTACTCTTTCTGTCTAGGGCACTGCCTGCCCAATCTGAATCAACATAACCCTCCACGTTAATCTTTTGATTCGCATCGTACTTGAGTCCATAATCAACTGTACCCTTCAGGTACTTCAAAATATGCTTTTTAGTAGTCAAGTGAACACTCCTCAAATCTGTCAAGAATTGGCTTAAGGTGTTCACAGCAACACAAATGTCTGGTCTCATGTTCGTCAGGTACATCAATGACCCAATCATCTGACGATACATCGTAGCATCAAATGTCTCTGATGAAGTAACACTCAATAGCTTCAAGTTCGATGCCATAGGTGTGGCCATAGCCTTGCAGTCCATCGTCCCAAAATTCTTCAGGATCTCTACTGCATACTTCCCTTGTCCAAGAAAGATTCCATCTGTACTCTACCACACCTCCACACCTAGAAAGTAATGCATCATCCCCAAGTCCTTCATTTCAAACTCAGTAGCAAACTTTATCTTCGTATTAGCAATCAACCCATCTGTACCTGTCACAAATAGATCATCTACATATAGTAGAAGCATTACTAGGTTGCCATCCTCAACTTTGTAGTAAGGTTGGAATCTGTTTTACTCTCAGTAAAGCCTAAAATCACCAGTAATTTGTCCATCTTGTTGTACCATGTCGATCCTCAGGATATTCTGTAGTCACTCCCTTTGAAGCGGAGCATCATACTCCCTCTATCTTCCGTACTCTATCCACTGAAGCATTATGTACTGGAGTGATAAGTAGTATCCATATAGGATCATTAGATACCAAGATCCTCTATTTTGAACTTTTTCAAAAGTTCTTCTCACATCCATCTGTGAGCTCGTCATCCTATATCAACCTTGTAGAAAAGGTTAATATATTCATCAAGCTCATCATGTATGTGATATCCCATGGGTGTCTTCTAAACTTGTACAAGGCCTTCTTTCATTTGCACACATGATTATGCATGTGATATGACCTCACTTCTAGTGGCTGCAAATGTCTCTTCGTAGTCTATGCCTTCTTTTCGTGAGAATCCTCATGCTATTTATCTTGCCTTGTATCCCATGATGTTTCCATCTACTACGAACTTCTCTTCAGGTCTCGATACTGCATCCTAGACATCATTCTTCTTGAACTAGTCTTCTTGGTTACTTCTTCATAGCTGGAAGATTCTGCATCAATGATGTCGCTGCATTCATCATATTATTCTTCATCTTGAACTGTCGTTACTTGTTCTTTGGAACAAGTCTTCATTCTTCTTTGCTTGTAGGTGATTATGCATGCGATCTTTCATACAATTCAAATGCATTTATATGGTTAGAATGATTTCATAAGGAATATTCATACTGGAAAATACTGATGCATAAATATATGATCATGCAACTACTTTAGCCAATACAACATTCATCCATATATCACTGAAACTTTCTAGATGCCTTCCATCTCTACCAGAACAACATTGAGATTGTGCACTAATCCAATATGTCAGCAAAGAGGTTTCATTGTAGATAAGTAGCAATGGAGAGTTTTATATCACCATGAGATACTTACCCATCACATGCATATTAGTATTATACTGTCATTAATGAAACCATCCTATCATGCATAATACATTAACTGAATATAACAAAACAATGAAATGATAATTGAATACTTATCTTTATTTGTTTCGTGGGTAGACTCCTTCTTGAGCTTTCAGCTTTATCTTCTTCTTCATTCATAATATCATCATTTATTATCCAAATACTAAGGTGGATAAGAGATTCTTCAAGAGTTGAGTTCTTCATATTCCTTATTGCTTGAGGGATCTTCTTTGGATGGTGAGAGCTCGATCTTCAATTGCTCCCATCTTCTCTTCTCTTCTTATGAGTTGAGCTTCTTCTTCTTCTTAGAGCCTGCTGAAAGTAATCACTTCCTTCTAGCACACATTCCTCACATTAATGAATCTCATAATCCTAGGAGGCTATTCAAGGTGGCCATCACCACTTCTGCATTCTTCACTTCTTCTTTTACCACTTCAAGTTGTTCTTGATTTGAGAGACTCTTATGACTGCATGGTCTCTGCATTCTGTATCTTCACATTCTTCAACTGATTTCTTAAGGTCATCTTCTGATGTATGTTTTTCCCTTCAAATAGCTTGGTCAAGGAATCAAACATCTTCGGTGTCTTTAGGGAAGACACGTGTGGTACAAGTTGATCCACGACTGAATCAACCATGATCTTCTTGGCCTTGACCAAGTTCTTCTTGTGAAAGGCTTCTAACCTCATCTCCCTCTGAAACTGGAACCTCTATACTCATGTAGGTGTCCAATCCATTTTCTTCAGAGAGATCAAATACTTCTATGCTTGTAATTTGTCAACTTCACCAAGCTTATCATCAAGCTAATGTGATAGATCACTTTGAAATGAGAACCTCAAATGAAAATAGCAATAGATTAGATCTTACCGATTAGAGGTGTCCTTCTTGGTTCTGGAGCTGGCTGATCCAGGGTTTCTCATAGAAACCCTAATTTTCAAAACTTGGAATATTTCATATCTGATTGGATAGACAGATAGATCTCTTCAAATGGAGCTGTTCAATGTACTTCTTTTTCTGAAAATAGTGGAGGGAAGCTCCCGGAACAGGAAGCCCTAGTTTTCCAATTTCTTCTGCAGAAATTCCTATTACTGTTTCTATGATATCTCCAAAATTACTAATCATATATGTCTGAAATTTCTCACTGAGGTAACCTCGCATGTCCATGATCCAACACTATAGGTTTAATCAGAATTTGTTGCACCATTTGGGATTTATCATCCTTTTCCCAAGGTGACCTGTTATAGGACTCTTCAAAACAACGAAGTTGTACGGCATGCCACGTGTCACTGGCTCATCTTCTGAGTCTGAAATTTGGACCACCGAAATTAAATTCCATGCCCTTTCTGGTGCATCTTCAATAATTCTATTTGTACCTCTATAGCACAATATATTTCAATTCTCCCCAGGTGTCCTATTTAGGGATGAATTCTGGAAGAGGCTGGAACCCTAACTTGGAGAGATCATATCTCCTGAAATAAAGCAAATATGAGGCTGAAGTTTGGATACAGTATTCTTCCAAATTTTATCTTCGACCCCTACAATTTTAAGCTCCTGAGTCTTCACCAATCGTGGAATATAGCGAATGTACCAAAACATAGCAGTTTTAGTATTTAGGGTTTTTCTAGCTCGGGGTCAAACTAGGGTTTGAATTTCCTGGAGTTTCACCCAACCAAATTTCTTGATCCAGGTCTCTAAACTTTGGTTTTGATGAGGATAAAAATCCTATGCTAGGCTCACTCAAAAATTCCTCTTCTGTAGAAAGCCCTAATTTCTGCATCGAAAACTAAAAATGCTCGAAATCAAATTTTGCTTCGACGGAAAGATGAGCCCTTCAATGGAGAATCAGCCTAGCATACTTTTGCTGATGGATTTTGGAGAGAGACCCAAAAAGTAAGAAGCCCTAGCTTCTGTAGCTGCACAATGTCTTGTTCTCAGGTTAGCTTTGATACCATGTTAGTTTTTCATCATATAAGCTAGCATTATGATCTTAGGATCTTTTAACTGAGAGAATAACAAGCACAACAATAAAACATAAGCACATCACAAGAGACAAGAGACACAAAGAGTTTTCCTCCGAGAAACCATAAAGGAGAAAAAATCTCAACTTCCTTAGAGATAGAATCACCACCAAAACAGTGAAAGCCCCAAAACAATAAGATGATCTCCCAATAGTAGCAGTCTCTCTCTCTCTCACTGAGAGAGCTTCTCCTCTCTCACTCATGTGCCCCAATGAGTGAGTGTGAGTGTTGCAAGTGAGATAAATAAAGAGGCTCACTCTCTATTTATATTCTTTTGTTCGTCGGCCTCACTTAACAATTACTTACTAGAGCCGACATCTCTAGGAGTGTCTAATAACCCTAGTGCCCCACCACTTGTGGGGACTTTGCCTCCTCTGACCAATAGGAGGGTAACACAATGGTGGGGACTATTGCCCTGACTTACAATGACTCACCTAGGGTCGAATTCACTAGGATAGTCTAATAACCCAAGGGCCCGACAACTGTGGGGACTTTAACCCTTGACCAATAGGAGGGTTACCCATAATGACTTGACATGACTTTCTCATTATAGAAACTTCCCAGAATAAACATCAGGGTATGACATGACTCAAATACATTACAATACATCCCGGAATAAACATCGGGTTACAATAGATAAGAAATACAAGTGAATACATTCCGAAGTTACAATTACATCAACATAATAATATATTTAATAAAAAAATCAAATATTATATTTATTATTATAATATTTATTTAGAAAAAACAATAATAATATAATTAATTAATTAATATATTATTATTCAAATTTCACCTAAAAAGCTACAATAGCTTTGAAATACACACCTCCACATACAAGGTCCAAGACCATGGCGGAACTGAAAGAGAAAATAAAAAAAAATGGAGAAAGACATCAAGACCCTTGTCACTAACTAGGAAAGCTTGAAGGAAAAGATGCAAAATAATAATACATTACTCAAAGACGAGCTTCTGTTGGTACTAGAAAGAAGGCTCGATCACAAACTTGAAATCTTGAATGAAAAACAAAAAGACGTGGATGACAAAATGAGCACCATGATGCAAAAAAAACACCTTAACATAGAACATGAGCACCATAACGTAGAACCATAATACATTAATTGAGATATTAAAAAGGATCATACCCAGTTCGGGCCAAGCCAGCATTCCACACATGCTAGATGCCTCATTTCATGTTTCCTCCTAGGAAACACTCGCAAAGAATCAAGAAGAATTGCAAAAAGAAATAAATATGGAGAATGCAATGCTTAAGCAAGAGATAGAAACACAAATACTGCCAGACATGGAGGCATGATTAAACAACAAAATAGACGCTATAAGTAAAATAGTAGAGAATAAAAAAACCAAAAAGTTCTTCCAACAACGAAGCAATTCATATATGTCACTTTCATCGTCTAGTAGTTCCGAGCCACCATCAAACCATAAGCCAAAAGTAAATCAATGTCGTGCTTACAAACGACACCCACCTAAAGAAAAAATAGAGTTGTCGAAATACAATGGGAGTGAAGACCAATGTGTTGCTTGGCTAAACAAAGCAGAAGAATACTTTGACATTTACAACATCCAATCCGATGAGGAGAAGGTGAAATATGTGTCAATGCATATGGAAGGGTACGCCTATAATTGGTACTTATGGTGGAAGAGAGATAATTTTACCTACACCTGGAACTTGTTCAAAAATGATTTTTTTAATAGGTTTCAAGGAATCAAAGAAGATGAATTTTTCACTAAACTTACCAGACTACAACAAGTAGGAAACGTTGAGGAATTCACTCATTAATGAGAATCTTTATCAACACGAGTAATTGGGTTGTCTAACAAGCAAAGACTCAAAACCTATTTAGGGGGTCTTATATCACACCTCCAAAAAGAGTTAAAGTTACATTACATACCTAATGCAGAAGTAGCAAGATGTAAAGAAAAAGCTGTAGAACGCAAATTGGAAGGTATAAAAACAAAAGGTGATAGCCATTATCAATAAGAAAAAGAGACACAATGTAGGTACTATGCAGATACTTGGTCCCTCGGCCATCAATGCCACAAAACTCAATCATACACCTATGAAATGGAAAATAGATCAAATTCATCTGACAATTACGCTAATAATAGAAAAAAGAATAAAAACATATGTCGTTGATGCGGTGATGATTGGACCCCTAGTCATAAATATAGGAACAATGAGACAATACAGTGCAAAATCATCAATGGAAAGGAAGTGCAAGTCTCTGCACAAGAGACCTCATCCGATTCTATTACCAACACTGAGTCAGAATGAAGAACGACACTAGGAAAATACTTAAGCTTTGAGGACAAATCTTCCTTAAAGGGAGTGGCAATGTAACAAATATAAAATACAATATTAATTAGACTATTAGGTTACTAGTGAAAGGGTGTAACCCTTAATTATGTTGGCTCAATCCATATAAAAGGAGAGCTTATTGTACATTTTATCCATCATCAAATTTATATTATTTATTATCCATATTCATTATTAAAATGATAGTCAAATTCAACTAACAGACAACCGGATTCTGTTGCTCCATATTTCAGACCGCAATGGTCTATCCTTAGCTTAAATTTCCTTCCCATTAATTTTTTCCTTCACATCTTTAGAGCATGTGTGGCTGCAAATTCTAAATCATGAGTAGCATAGTTCTTCTCATGCTCCTTCAAATTTATGGACTCATAGCATACCACATGGTTGTCTTGCATAAGAAATCCTCCAAGTCCTTGATTGCCTGCATCGGTACACACCACAAAGTATTTTTCTGGGTATGCACTTTTCAAAATCGCTGTACTCATAAGAATATTCTTCAACCATTGGAAGCTTTCTTCACCTAAATTCTTGTAATATGGGATAGTCTTCCAACTTAGGAGTTTTATTTTCCGTTGTGTCCAAAACATGGGATGCATACAATCAACAACCTTTCCTATAGAACTTGTTCGATTGCATTGCTGAAACCTGCCTAATATAAATCACCTTGGAATGCCTCATACAACCCTTGGGTTTCCTTCTTCATCCATGCATTCAAATCTCTTGTTGTAGCAGTCAATTTTAACCTTGTGTGCTTCTAACCAGTCCATTCCAATGAGAACATCATAGGAACCAAGCGACAACATATTTAGGTTTTCATAAGTGAATAGACCATTCATGTCTAATGGACATTTCTCTACAATTTCACTAACGTTTCTCTTGGTTCCAGTGGCTAGTTGAACTAACCATGATTTTCTATGATTTGATTTCTTAAAAGTGAAAATCTCAACAATTTTAGGAGTGGTATAACTATAAGTACATCCTAGGTCAATCAAACACAATTGATTGATGATCTTCTTAGCGTTCCTCTAGTGCTGCATAGATTCTAGGGATGGCCCTTGCCACTTGACCCACAATTTCAACTCCTTCGATGCTGTGAACTTGACTTACATTCTTATTCTGATGCGGACTATTCCTAAGCATATGGTATCCTCCACATCCCCAACATTGAAGTGGTTATCTTGTCTCCTTTAGATATCTTGGCATGTCTCCCATTATTCTGACTGGCTTAGCCTAGATTTTATCTACCTTTGGATGTCTGTCAAAAACTGTAGCATGGTTGCATTCAACTGATTTTGTTCTTCCTGAGATTTAATCATCCTTTGATTATCTTCTATGTAACTTTACAACTCCACCCTTAGGCTCCTCATGGTGGCTGCAATATCTAGGGGAGTCTCTTGATTTCTTCTCCCATTGGGTTCTATTTCAGCATTCTCAACCTATATGTTCTCTCCCATGGCATCTATCTCTGGCTCATAGGGATATTTTGCATCATTCATGATGTTAATCTTATTGGACCAACCAAGAAAAAAATTTCCAAAATGCACTATGTGGAACACTGCCTATGACAAGACTATGATTCTACAAAATTTGTTCATAAACACAATTGTTAGCAACGTGATATTCCCATAAATTTATAAATTACTTTCCTGTATTTGGAAAAATCCTATACTGAAAACTTGTCAAAACATAGACTTTTCTGACAATCAACAACTGTCTCAGTGGGACAAAAGGGGGCCAAAGGGCGGGTCCTTGGAAATGTCCTCATTTTTTTTTTGTAAATATTTCAATTTCACGGAATCTGGCACATAAATCCACGGTCATTTTTCAATTTCTTGGCACCTCCAAATCCCGCTGAAAAATTGCTAAAATTCTCTATTGCGGGAAATTTACCATTTTTCCTCCAATCGATGAACTCATCGATTTCCTCTGACAGGTTCGTGCAACTCACCTTTTTCTTCTACCATGTCAAAAAAAATCGCCAAGTTTTTTCGACACATATCGATGTAACTCACCTTTTCCGCCGATCGACAAAACTCAGCCTTTTCTTCCGACATGTTGGCAAAACTCACCAAACTTTTCTGACGTATTGACAAAACTTGCCAAGTTTATCTGATGTATTGGAAAAAATCATCTTTTCCTTCAGACGTACATTAGAGTAAATTTCAACTCAAAATGGGCCTTCTAAAAAAAATTAATAAAATAATATTTATTAATTTGGAGGAAGAAAAGAAAAAAAACTACTTTTTTGTTTGTATTTTCGACATATCTCCCTGTTTTTTTACTCAAATGTTGATTAGGAAAGCTCGTTGGATGCGGAATTAAATTTCTCATCCAACGAGTACCCACTCGACATACGTTTGATGGAACCTGCTACCCCAAAAACAAGAAATACCTGAAAAAATGTCATCATCACATTTTTCAGGTATTTCTTGTTTTTGGATGCGGAATTAAATTTCGCATCCAACGAGTACCCACTCGGCATACTTTTAACGAAACCTGCTCCCCCAGAAACAAGAAATACCTAAAAAAACATCATTGTCACGTTTTTTTGAAGTATTTCTTGTTTTTGGGGTAGAGGGGTCCGTCAAAAGTATGCTGAGTGGGTTCTCGTTGGATGCATAATTAAATTCCGCATCCAAAGAGCTCTCCCAATCAAAATTTGAGTAAAAACATGGGGAGATATGTCAAAAATACAAATGAAAAGAGTAGTTTTTTTATGATACCTATCCCCAAATTTATGAGCGGGCCTAATGGTTAAGAGCATGTGTTTCCTCTTAGGAGGTCACAGGTTCAAATCCAGCGGGGGGTAGTGTATGTACACCTCTGTAAACTTTAGCAGTTAAATCGCTGCGCAGAGGGGGGTCCCTTGTCCCACAAATAAGGGGGTCTCATACACCAATTTGGTTTCTCGCTTGGCGGTGACCTTAAAAATAGATTATTATTATTATTATTATTATTAAAAAAATGTTTAAGACCTATACGATATTTAAAATTGAAATCAATTTCATTGGCTAACACATGACGACATGGAATTGAATTAGAGTTAAAAGACCCATTTTGAGTTGAAATTTCCTCTAATGTCAACAAAAATCGCCAAGCTCTCCTGACACGTATTGGGTAAACTCACCCATTTCTTTCGACATGGAAATTTCAAACACTTTCCAAAATTTTTCTTTCTTCTTGACAAACTCACCAGTTTCTGCCGACATAGAAATTTTCAAAAACTCTTTATAATTTTTTTTTTCTTTCTTTATGACCTCGGGGAAAGTCATCCATTTCCTCTGACATGTGTTAGCAAACTCAACTTAACTTGTCAATGTATCAAAAAAACTTCTTCAAATTTTACCGACATGTCTATACTTAGAAAAATATTTTTTTAAAAATTTCTTTCTTTCTCAGCAAAGTCACCAGTTTCTTTCGATGTGTTGGAAAACTTGCCAAAGTTTTTTGACATGCAGCGATGAACTCAGTAAATATTGACAACATGCAAATTTTAAAAAACACTTTAGAACATTTTTTGTTTCACAGCGATCTTGACAAATCTTACCAAAATGTATCGACGAAACTCAACCTTTCATGCCAAGACGTATCAATGAAACTCAACCAACTCAGCCGACACAGAAACTTTAAAAACACTTAGAATTTTTTTTGAAATTTTTTCTATCTTTATTTGCTGACCAGTTCTCAACAGGGGTTTCCCTTACCTCTGCAACTATTAAACTTATCCCATTTAGGCACAATTTTGCAACTAGTATCTCTAATACCACACTATCACGTCCCCTATCCTCTACCCACCAAGAGAGAGGACCTGACTCAACTGCTTTGCCATCATAACTAGGGAATCTAGCCCCATGAACATAATCAAAGATGCACTGAAAATAAAATACATATGCATATGCATAATGCAATAATATATAGTGGTAGAAAATATCATTCAAGCATTCAATATGATCATAGTAATTCATAAAACAAATACATTGCATAGTTAAAAACAAGAGAGCACTTATCTTGAAATTTAGTTATCCCACAATTAGCTATGTTGCTGCAATGTTCCACCCAACCATAGGCTAGTTGTGCTCATTAGTATCTCAGTAAAACTACAACCCCCGAGCTAGGAATTATTTCCACAAGGAACTAGGACACAATAGGCTCACACATAGCCAAATACACACCAAGGTTTATCCAAGCCATTCCACAGTTGGGTTTATCAGGATGCTAAGGTAGTGGAAAGGACGAATTCCTAAGTTAGTGAGCTCAACCAAATAGATATGGACATCTGCACAAGATCTATCTAACTTGTACTCCATAATACCTACACACCCAACACAAGGAAGTATCCCCTTCACTGCTACACTGTAACATCCCTGAAATTCATAAACGAAAAAAAATTATTTACTGCATGTAACTTAAGAATTTCCTAGTTATATTTCATAAATTCTCCTGTAATAAAGCTAATGAATTTATTAACTATATCCAAGTTTTGTATACCTATTTAATTAATATCTTACTTTACTTTATGAACTATCTTCATGACATTACTCTATGACAAAAGTATCTTCCTTGTTGTTGTAGAACAATTTGTCATTGCCTTCCGTTTGATTCTACTCTTGAGTTGCTCAAGGGATAGGTCATGGTCTTAATTATTCATTATGACTAAATGCATGAACCTTTGTTTTATCAATGTGCAGGAGGGTGAGGTTACCTCAACATTACATCCAAAAAAAACCTCTATGTTATAACGCCACAAGGGACAAGGAAAAGGTAATCCTAAGGTTTTTGGAAAAATATCTATCCTTACCTAGTTCTGATGATATTCATAAACCATATTTATCCTTTTAATATAAAAAATAAAAGTCCTAACCAAAGGCACCTTCTAACTACTCAATAATTTGTGTAGGTTAAGATATATCTAAAACAAGAATTGATGTACCAATGTTTATACAAATCAACATCAATAATGATTTGTTTGTTAGATTGAAACTATATACAATGGATGTTAATATACTGTGCATAAACATTCATGGAGAGTTAAACAAGGTTCTCAAAGTTTTGCACTGACACACTGGTTGACTTAAATGTGATGGCAAAAGGTTGGGTACAAGCCATAAAACAACTCCCTCTCGGACCATGTGATTTCGATCCAAACTCCAGCTTTCAACAACAAGGGTGGTGTAAAACCCTAGAGGTTTTAATGTGTCTTGAACACTGCACTTGTCTATTCGATAGGGTTATGGATAAGGTTAACAGTTTCCTCATTT
Source organism: Pseudotsuga menziesii (assembly GCA_001517045.1). Classification (NCBI taxonomy): domain Eukaryota; kingdom Viridiplantae; phylum Streptophyta; class Pinopsida; order Pinales; family Pinaceae; genus Pseudotsuga; species Pseudotsuga menziesii. The sequence goes on from LPNX010248400.1 coordinate 343,741, forward strand.
TCTCAAAAGGCCTTCAGTTGCTTGACCTTGCTACTCCATTGTCTACAAACAAAGATGGACGAGCCACCAAACTCGGCCCTCGCCACATTCTGCACCAGTCTATGCTCGAATAGTTCGCCAATGGAGTTTGCAATTTTTGTGGTGACTGGAGGTTTCTAAACGTCGAGAAGGTAAACCATTAACTACAATCACCTTCTTTATTTTTTTTCTTTGTACAAGGATGCAAACTGTGGTTTAAATTCCATCCTATGTATTGCATGTGTAGGGTGATTCTCTGTGACAAGGGTGTGGTTTGGAATCTTGCCGATAAGATCGGTTTTTACCCGGTAAGATCCATGTCTTTCCTTGCGTGGATCCGTGGAACCAATCTGGGTCTTGTGGTGTGTTTTTATAAAGTTGGGGTTTTCCACTCTATGTTGGTTTGGTGATGTGGAAGTGATATACTGCTTTGGTATAATATGTATATTTTTTGTAAGGGTAATTTTATCACCCTTGGAGTCTTTTAAATGACTATGCCACTATGTATATTCTTTTTGGTGTTAAAAATTGTTTGGTACTGTAAGAACCCATGAGGGTTTTCAATACTGTAACTCTGTTTATTTCACCAACTAAGTGACTTTTTATAACTTGAGAATGTAAAAGAATCATTTCCTATGGAGTATTGTGACTATTCGACTTTCCTTTGAGAGATATAGTGTTTAAAAATGCTTTTGTTTAGATTCTGGAAAAATTATTTATCTATTACAGACCTTCAGCCGGTTTAGTTTATTTACAGTGCTCAATATCATGGCCATGATCCTTTACTCTATTGATTTTTTTTTGGCTTAGAAATCCACTCCAATCACAGTTTTTTTATTAAATTGATAATGTAGTAAATACAATGTTGTAAAGACCCGTCAGGGCTATCTATGAGCAATACCAAAGTTGTATTATGGTTTTCTTATTTTCAATATAGCGACTGTTTATGCATTTTCTTGCTCTAAATTGAGTTCTTTGTTTCTTTCACCATTTACATTTTGATATAACACGATAAGGCCATTTATCCTTACTATCGTTTTTTGATGAGAGCCGTAAGGCCTTTGTCAAAATATTTTGACTAACTCTATGTGTTTTTTTAGGTAATGTTGGAATGAGCTATCTTTAAGAATATAGAGCCAAAATTTTTACAGTAATTATTACTGATATCGTGATGCATTTGTAAAATATGGTTTTAGATGTCAAAATTTATTGTTACACAATAGATTTTCTTCATTCATTTGTTCACAGGGTTTTGAGAAAAACTTATAAGTAGATGCATTTGGCCATGATGCTCCTCTTGATGCTATTTCAATTTATTGAAATAAAAGGGCCATGCAGCCAGTTGTTACTAGTATGATTGTGTATATTTAGTTTATATTTTAGGGTTTTGCATTTTATTTAACCACTTTGGAAACCACCGTGAAGAGATTAGCCCGAACGCATGCTATTTGGGAGAGGACCGTAAGGCCTCTGTTAAAAATTGATTACTTTTTTAAAATAATTTTTATAAATGTTTGGTGAGATCCTAAGAGGGATTTTAATTTGTATTTTTATATTTGTTAATGTATTAATCATGATACCATAGGTAATATTCCATTACTATTGAAAAGAATTAAACTCTCTTTAGCTAATAGTAATTTTTCGAAAAATAATTAAGCCCTAAGGTTGTTTGTAACTTTCTTCTACAAGAGAAATACTTCAGAAACAACACCAGTTTGACATGAAGCATATAACCAGTGCTACGGTTTGTTGATAATATCCACTTGGTGTTATTAAACAACTTAATAGCTAAGGGACTGGGATTAATATGCCCTTATACAAAACTATTGGGAAACTAGCTTAGTTATTACTATTCATTTTAAACCTTGGTTATTCTAAATTAATTCTAGAGTTTGTTTTAAGGAGATAAGAATCAACCCTAGAATATTATGGTAATGGCATAGATGTTGAGGAGGAAAATTGGATTTCAACATTAGAATTATTATAAGTTTGAGGTTAAGCTTAAATATGTATAAATCTTATTTAGGTTTTAACCCGAATTAGCATACCATGTTGTAATAGAGTTTTATTCTTAAGTAGCTTACTATATATTTATACTTGCTTTTCATAGAAAAATATCTATGTTATAGTAGGTCTCTGTGTTTTTGTTTACCATATAACTATTACAAGTCCTTACTGTGATACAAAAATTACTAGATTCTAAACTTAGTCTACAGAAATTATATATTTATTACTAACATTTTACTAATTTTTAATACCTACAGAAATAACCTTAACTGATGTAGAAAGAACATCATTTATATTTTGAAATAATTTTACAGAGAATACTAAACCAGTAGATCTATCCATTAAATTATATCCAATAAATATAGTGTTCATAACAACGTTCAAATAAAGAGATTATAATATATTCCATCATCCTAGTTACAGTTTCTGGGCTTATTCCGAATGAAAGCACAAATTCAAAATTTAAATAAAAATTGAACCTATATAGGATGCAGGAAGGGGACAAACACCTAAAGGAGACTATTCCACCCAACCTTTTCGTGAAGCAGCCAATAATTAATTGCTTAGGACCCCCAATCATGTTCACTGAACCACTAGAACGAAGATATTTGAATATAGCCAACAGAGAAAACTTGTTGCAACTTAAGAATCAGTAGTAGACTTATCTCATCAAATCACTTTAGCTATCCCCTCATCAAATTCCTTGTGTGCCTGACTTTTTAGTTTACAGCAGTCACAAGGTTCATTCCCTCAGAAAATCAGAATGGGTGATGAGCCTCATGTTCAATTCGATGGTTTATATAAGATTTCCTAGGTATTTGGGTCAGTTTTGGAATTAAATGAGTCACTAGCTCAGTTCCCCCTCTTAGGGAACATGACCATGGTTTTAGGGATTATGCTCCTGCAATAGTTAGAAAGTGAAATCCTAGTTTTGCCACTTGCCAACTAGCCTTCTACAGCTGCTACTTCCTCCTAGTGGGTCAGTGAACACTCATTTAAAATTCTCACTGGATATGTGTCTCCTTTATTTAATTATTAAAACTTGACCCACTTGGTCATAAACTTTACAATAAATTTAACATTATTTTAGTTTCTGAAATAAATAATAAATATTTATCTTTCAGTTCTGGGTATGTTACATACATAGTCCCTCAAGACATACCTTCCCTTCTAGTGTTGCTTCAGGTGTGCATAGAATATTAGCCATCCCCTCTTGATCTTTCTGTGAGGTTCCTCTCTTTACTAGGTTTATCAAGGAAATTTTGGGCCTCTTCCACTCCAAAGTCTTACAATCCAAAACTGTTAGTTTTGTACCTAGGGAAGTCTTCCCCTAAGTGACTTTAGCGTTAGTCACTTAGAAGGGGGGAATAAAATGACCCTTGCATTAAATGACTTAAGTGACATTTAATTTGACTTTAGAGTATAAAGTCAATTTTTGATCAATTTAGTGGGTGAGTGAAATTAATACTTGTTGACGAGGCCGAATTGGCACAACAATCAACTAAGAGACAACCCGATCCAAAAGCTTTCAAAGCTACTCTCAGTCGTTAGATAGCTGTCTCTGACGGGATTAAGGCCCCGTTGCCTTCTTAAATTGCTCCTAGTTACGGGAGTGAACTCAAAGGAAAGGAGTGAAGTTAATGTTGGCTAACTAAATCTATACTACACTTCTGGATATACAAAGAAAAACTGTTAAAACTAATTATTAAAAGTAGCTCATATAATACACAACTGATAACTAAATCAAGTAACACACATGTACAGGAATGAATGATAAAGAAAATGTTAATGAGCTGGACTAATAATATAAATTACAATATAAACACATATACATCCATTATAAAATTCAAATGATAATTTGACAAAGTATAAATGTAAAATATGATTCAATCTAGTTTCTATGAGCTAAATCAAAAACTAATATACACATATTCTAGATATCCTATCCTGATCAGGAGCCTGATAATATTAACCCCGGACTCAACATGCAATTAATGATACTGTGCAGACTATATTGAAAAACTTCAGAAGAAATTTTGAGGTAGAACAAGACAACACACAACACTAGTATATCACATATATTATAACAATAACATCAAAATTTACTATATAACATGAATTTGCAAGTTGAACAAGCTTAGATCAAAAATTTAACATGATGCATTAGCACATTTCTGAAAAGAAAAGTAACAACACATACTGACAGGGAAAAGAAATGACAAGATCATATGATACCACAAGTACATCTCCATAGTATACATACCGCAAATATACTTATAAATATCTTCAGTGTAATGATGTTGTAACTAGTAACAAGAAATTGTCTTAGCTACCGAGAAACTATAAAGTGATCCTGCCCTAGTTCCTTCCATTAACCATTGACCCCTCTTACAGTAAAACCCATCTCCTTAAATACATCCAATCTCATATAGAGATAGTTCTAGAAAACAGGAATCTACACCATCGTAATCTTAACCAATTTCATTCAAAACAGAAAATGACAAATGAAATTGTCATTTTCTATATACATTACGATATCCCGAAATTGAAAAGATCTGACCTATAGTGCTAAATCACAAAATGATGAGGACACTAGTAAATTAGTGACACCTGGGAGACGGCGTATCCACAATTGGAAACAATTTCAACTGATTCGTTTATAAGTCTTCGGAAATAATCCTAAGAATGAGGGATCATCAAAATCCAAGAAAGGCGCGTCTGGAGAACCAACCAAATCACCTGCAACATCAAAATAGTAAAGATTAACCCAATCTACGAAAGTAATTAAACTGAATTTCATAATCCACTAATTAATTCAAAGCAATACCTGGAAAACAAAAACAACTTCATATCTTTTGCTGCTTCTATTTACATATTTCAAACCTGAAATTATTTTCTATGGACAAAACGTGAGTAGCCCAAAATGCTATGGCCTAGCAGGGGTATTGAAAACCTGTATATTCACACCAGTTGCTGGAATTTGAGAAAATGAAGTCTGTGAGTGACCTTTAAGCTGCATCAAAGTGACCTGAGCATTCAGCTCATGAACCTTTTCCTTATTTTTGCAATTCTCATGCTGAAGTTTCAGAATTCTTCGGATCAACTTGTTCTTGTGTCTTTTTAGACGCAAGATGCATTTATCAGCTGAATCGGATTTTTCATGCGACCTTATATTCTTAGCTTTCACAGAATCACTACTTGCCACCATTTCCGTTATTTATAACTCCATTCGACGTATCTTATCCAGTAAACAATTGTCGAATAATGGGTGAACTGCTTCACTAATTCGATATGAACCAAGAAGATTCCCTTCAACAAGTTTGTCCTTGGTTTGAGGATTTGGCGCAGAGTTCACTTGGGGATCTTTATCAGAAATATCAAGATCGTGCTCTACCGGGTGAGTGATAGGTTCGGGATCCATATCAAAGCCATCATGTGGGATGGGTCCATTCTCTTCATCATCTAATACCACCGTTTCTATGTCGTTATTATTCTTCACAGGGGACTTAATAGCATTGCCCTTGGCCACCATACTCCTAGTAAATCTGCTCGTAACCTTAACATTTGACTTCTTGCTCTTCTGTCCACAAGGTTTATCATTACGGTTCGGTGTCACTAGAGAAAGGTTTACAGATTCCCTCCTTCGCTTAGGATGCACGGGAGTGCCAGGGCTTCGCATAGGAGCAGAAGTGAAATCCTCATGTACACTAGGGTTTACATGACTATTAGGGTTTGTCAGTGGATTATGCACAGGTGGAGTTGGGACTTCACTAGGCTGCTGATGCCTAAAACATCCTCTGCACAATCGAATTGACAATGGAAAAATGCCATGAAACCGTTCTGTTCAAGAAAATGGTCCCAAGTCTGATTTATTTTGGACAACTCCCTCTCCACTAACATTCTAACAAGACCATGATGGAAAAGGCTCTGGTCGATATTCTTAGGGCCTTTTTTGATGGCCATTGACATTTTAGTCATGCTTTGAACTAACTAATGGGGTAAATTGATTGGCAGATCGAGAAAAACAATCATCAATCTAAGATGATAAACATATGTAGAAGAAAGACAACCCCGTCAAGTCACATACCTGTGAATAACATCAAACACGGGCCTCCATTCCTTTTTGAAAAATTTGCGTGACACACCAGCCCTGAAAGACACGTCCTGGCAGGGGTTTTTTAACATTTGCCTCCATTCACTGGCTTTCATCTGCTTGGATTTAAACCAGCGTTCCCCTGCTAAAGGTAGGTTTGTAGCCAAGGTGACTGAGCGCTCATAAACTCTGAATTGAAGGTCAGCCACCTTGACTCTAGCATCAACCAGCAAGAGGGAAAACAGCCTGGTAACTTCAGGGTTCGAGTCGGCAAATTTGCGAATAAAAGGAAGCTAGCCGACTGCTTCTACCTTGGCTAAGAGCTCTGGATTCTCATCAAGAAGCTTCGTATTATTAGGTTCGAACCTCACAACTGGAGCCATAGCTACGAGTGAGAACGCACATAGTTGCACACAGAGGAGATACACCGGATTGCAATAACACAGAATGCTGGAGAGAGACCATCCGAGATGCGAGCCAAGCAAAAACCATAAAAAATGAGACCCGACTCCTTCATAAATGAAATGCAACATGGGTAAAATCAGACAGGAACCCTGTGAATTTGGCATGAGAAAAAAGGAATAATTACACAGCGAGGTGATCACAATAATGAAAAGAGATGGCAAAGACTCCAGATCAACCTCACTTAGCCATGATTTATTCAGCTTGATCGACATAAAACCACAAATTGTGTAGCGTACAGGTGTTCAACAAGAAGGAGGACACGACACTACGCTCGTACTGCAATTAAATGTCATTCAAAGAGTATTGTATGTTTATCATGATGACATATCATCCTGCAATCAAGTGGATCGGATTTGTATATGGTGACACGGATCGAAACAACCCTAAGGAATGATCCTTGAGCGCTGAAACATGAACCTTACCATATAATAATGTCAACCTTCGGAAATGGCAAACATGCTATGTGAAAACACATGACATAACCCATTATATCAACCCCAACCATTAAATGGTGAATATAAGCCACATATGAGGAATGATACAAAGGTAGAGATTAATTGCATAATTTGAAAATTGGAGGATAGACCTTAAGGATGGAAATTTGCATGATTTTTTAATAAAGCACCCCAACGTGAAATAGTGAGTCTTCCATGTTCCATACCCTTTTAAAATTTGCAATTAAAACACAAATTAATCATACCAAATAATAATTGTTCAAATAAGGCTTATGGAGAGAGTCATATAAACCCAAAGCTTATCCCCTAATTTCAAGACACAAATCCATTCAAAATAATGATTTTAATATAACGACCCTTTGCCAAATAACCATAGTTTCCAATGTCATAAAAACAATGGAATTTCACCGTTTCAGTAGCTCCCGATTTCATAAGTTGAAATGAGAAATTCAAATATTTCATCAAGCAAAATTTCATTTTGCTTGATGAAATTTGTTTTTTAAGGCTATGGAGTAGGGGCACAACAATACTTTAGAAATAAAATATGAGCAACTAATTTTAGCCGTAGATCTAATTCATTCACAGCATTTTGATTAGATGTCGAATCACCTACCTAGGGTTATGAGCAAAAAGCAAGGGAAAGGCCATTTGCATTCATTTCTTGTGAGAAGAACAGGAGAAGAGAGCTGAAGGAGAGAGGGAATGAATTTTGAGACACCAACTAAGAGTGATTTTCAGTGGGCACAAAAACCAAGGACAATAACTGTTGGCATAGATTTTGAGCAGTGTATGACCTAATTTATTGCAAGCACATAAATTGAGGGTACAACCAACATTAATTGTGTTCACATAAATCAAGGAGTACGACCTCATTAATTGCAGGAATAGTTTTCAAGGAGAAGTACAGGTGCATTTATTGCAGTCCATATAGTATGGATTTGGCATAGGTTTTGAGGGCAGGTTTGGGCACAAAGTTCAAGGATAGTACATGCAAGAGTTTTGAGGGAGCATTCAGGGTTTTCTAGGCACATATTTTGAGGATTGTACATCAACATTTAATGTTTTTCGTACTATATGGATTTCCATCATTTAAAGGCATAGAAATGGACGGCAGAATCTTTCCAGTTCTGCATAGAAATTGAGACTGAACGTTGCTACTATTTTGACACATTTTTTGAGAAAAACATTACTAAAAAATCGAGGTAGATATGCATGAAAAATGAGGCATCCTGTTGGGTTGAGATAAGTTGATTTTGACTACCGATTTTTCTTGAAGCTTAATAATAAAAACTCTCTCTCTCTCTCTGACTGGTTTTCCCCTTGTGGGTTTTTCCAGGGTCATTGGCCAAAAAAATTTGAGTACCGTGTGTTGAATGGCGTGTTGATTTTTTATTTTCTATCAGTGAAAAAGTGAAGTTAGAGCAGTGTTTTAAGTATGAAAATTTTATATTTATTTCCAGTCATTTTATTTTCTGAGAATGAAATAAACTGAGATAAATTTTACTTATAAACCGGAGGCTGAAAACTTGCAAAAATCTACATGGTATCAGAGTTGAGTGGGGCAGAAAATTAAATATTTACAGACTAACAGTCATTTCTAGAATTCAGAAAAACCTTTGTGACAATAGTATATTTTGTTGAAACTTGTTCTGTTAGAAAATGACTTCCGTTGGGTTGAGAGAGAATGAGCTATGGGATGGGGATGTCAATAACACTACAACTCACCCCATTGTCAATAACACTACAACTGCCTTTGAGAAGAAGGATATTAAATCCATAAGGATTATCTTATATGCAGGGATAATTTTAGGGGTGAATATTATCCCAGTGGGCTATTTTTCCATGTTTTTCTCCCAAAAAAGATTCGCCATTTTGCATTTTTTGAAGCCCCGTTTCGTCCAATTTTGATGGGGTAAAATTTTTTCACCTTAAAAATCACAAAATTATTATATAAATGATATAAAATCTATTACAGCTGATTTTACCACACATGGTGGATCACACCTTTATGGCCTTCCCTGTCCCTATGCAGACTCTTTAGACCCCATGGACCAATTTTGTATGATGTTTCCAAGATCATCCCTAAAAATATGCATTATTATCTATATGCAACTTTTAAACCCATTCTCACATATATACGTGGATTTGAACCTTAAACCTACATACATCGGGATGTGTGCAAAAGGCCAAATAGTTTTGGAGTTTTCCTTGATGTGGATCCAAGTCACTTGTCTCTTGGCCTTCCATATGCCTTGATATCGCTCAGATTTGACCTTCCATTACCCCATTGAAGCACTATATAAGGAACCCTTTGGTTGCATTGAAAGGGGACGAATTGAAGAGCAAGAAAACTATAGTCCATTATTACCGGAGCTTATACTTCAGTCTGCATCCCTTTGTCCCTTGAAGCACTTTGTGTTCTTCCCAAGGTTTCCTTTGCTTGTGATATTTCTATCGAGAGATGGAGGATTGAAGTGGTGGAGGACTCAATTTCTGCGATTCGTAGATGTGCCAACAGAGGTTGTCACTATTGTAATCTCTGATTTATATTAATAAAAATATATTTTCCTATCCAATAATGTGTATTTAAATGAGCATTGAATCCATGGATGCTTTTAAATGCTTATATGTTATTGATTATATATGCTAGATTAGGTCTAACACAATCATATAGAATGCTTCTCTTGTTTACTAAATGTTGAAAGCACAAATTATCAATACAATCGGGAGTGGAAAATCTCAACGGGGATCTACATCAACCATCTGGAATAAGGTATGTTTCAAGATACTTTAGTGTTAGATGTTTGGTTTCTCTTGCATATAGGAAAGGATTGATTTCTTTGGTTACCCTATCTATTGTGGTACCCCAAGCCATAGGAAGTTTTCTTGGTAACAAAATTGGTGACAATACTGGGGAGTTCCTAGTCATTTTCTTTGGGAGTTTTTATCGACATTCAATGTTCTTGAATTGCTCTGATTTCTCTGTTTCTGAGTTGGGTCCAGGAGCATGTTTTCCTGGTAGTGTCTGATAGGAGTAAATTTTGTCTCAGCTTGTCTGTTTACCTTATTTTTTATCTCTTTTCCTTCCTATATGTGAGTTTTCTCTTCATAGTCATGTGTACATGCGGTTTTTACTGGGATATCCACATATATATGCAGGTTTTCTACACACAGTCGCGAATGCCCTGAGTATTTCCTTTTATGGGAAGATTAAGTGTTCTCAGGTGAGTTTTGATGATTGTTGAGTCTCCTTGGATACTTCTAGAGTCTGTATACACTTCTGTTTCTGAACAGAGACACTTTTTAGTTTGAATGTTTTAAGAATGTTCTTGTCATTGCATTTTCCATTTTTTGTTTTGGGATTAGTGCATTAGGCCTCTTGTACCTTAGTGCTTTGCATGGGTGATGTTTGATAGTGCTTGCAGAGTCTGGGGATGGTAAAGTCATTCTTTTTCTTTATTATCTCATTTTAATTCAAAAAATACAAAAATATTTGCTTCTTTGCATCATTATGCATCATTACATTTTGCATTTTGCATGGTACTTGCACTAGGTTTGCTTGGAGAAGTATTAGTCAAATTTTCATATAGGAATGATTGCATTTTTCATTTGAAGGAAAATTTTGCATTTCACGTAGTAGCATACTCCATTTTTCATTTGACATGGTGCATTTGCATTGATTGTTAGGTTTTCATTTTACTTCTTGTTGTGTCATAACATCATTAGGTGCACGATCATTTTCCCTTTTGAGTAATAATCCAATTAAAATCAACACATAATCAAATGAATTACACTCTTTTCTTTTATAGGGTGCACCAACAAGATTAGGTTTCAGGGTCTTGGAATAGTTCATTGTGAGTAAATTCTCCAAGACTACTAAACGAAACATGTATGTGTCTATCCAGGTGAGACAGTGAAATTCCTTGGTATAATTAGTGTTTCTTAGGATCCTCCTCTTACAAGGGAGTTAAGCACGAGGTAGTGTGAGTGGTTAATGATTGGGATGACCCCTGGTCATAACTAAGTAGCACCAGAGGTATTTCCAGGATTCTATTTGTATCTGGGGGCTCTTTCGGGAGTTTCAGGCTTTGCTACCATGCCCATACGGTCAATCCCACCTGCGACTATTTTCCTGAGCATTAATTATATTGAGGTGACCTTAGTTGCCTTACCTAGGTTATTGAGGGGGTAATTCGTAGAGGTTATTCTGCAAGTGTCGTGGCTAGGTAGGGGTCAGACAACATAGTCACTATATGCGTTGAAGCTGAGGGCCACTATAATTGGTTACGAACCTCTCATTGTCGTGTAAGGGAGTCTCAAGCCTCTCCTACGCGAGACATACCTGCTTCATTCGAGAGCTCACATATCTTACCCTTGTTTTCTTGTGATTTGGATTTACATTGTATAGGTGTATGCTCTATGCATGCTAGTTTGCCTAGGGTTTGCGTGATTATAAATATTCTTTTTCATTTTTTGAGTCATTGTGGATTTAGGTGCGGAACTTTGTCGTTCTCGTCGTTTAATAGGTCTTCCACCTGTTGCACCTGCAACAATTTCCCAAAATTCTAAAAAAATTTAGGACCCTTCTTTACTTTGAATAAGTTGGTTTTCTTCCTGGTTTTAGTCTTGGTGACTTCTGGTCTATGGATTTTTGGAATGTTTTACAGCACTTTGAATTGCTATCAATCGATCTGTTTTTCTCCTCTAATGCTGGGAAGAATCCCATCCTTGATCGAACTCATCGTTGTTTTGCATATCTTTCAAAACCGTTTTGAATCGGGAGTTAAGTATATTTAACTGTCCGCCGTTGCAGGTGGTTTTCAATTCTTCACCGTGCGGATGGTTTTTTATTGTCCCGCCGTTGCGGGTGGGTTTCGATTCTTTGGTGCTTTGGGTGGTTTTTGATTCTTCATCGGAGGGGTTGAGTTCTCCCTCGTCCGACGTTGCGGACAGATCTTCACTTTTGGCGACCGCTGTTACGGATCATTTTGGGCTTTGACTTTCTCTCACCCTCCGAGTTGCATTTTGTTTTTCTCCCGGCTGCGTATCGGAGCCCTCTTTCTACCGTTGCGAGCGGAGTTCAACTTATCAATATCCGCCGTTTCAGGGGAGTCCGGGTTCTTGGCCTTCGATTTGGGTCCTCGCTGACGCCTGACCATTGTGAATCACACGTTCTATTAACCATTGCGGGTGAGTTGGCACTGAGGACCATCCGCCGTTGCGGACGGTCTGGGGTTCTAGCCGCTCGACTCAGACTTGGTTTCGCGGCTGATTTAGAGCTCTCGCACGTGCGACCTTGTTATATACACGAAGGGTGATTTAGAATATGGTATTGTTTTATTTTGGCTTGAACTGTCATTGTCCTCTCTGCGTTGTCGATCCCTCGAGCTCCGTGGACTATCATACATGTGCTTGCATCCAGGTGTCAAGTGGAAGTTCAACTGTTGTCGCCTCAATCAGCTGCGCATCATCGCCAGGTAGGCTCGGTATCGCCATACCTCTTGCTATTCAAGGTTTTTGATTGGGTGATGTTTGCTTTGGTGGGGGTATTACTAGGGTTGTGCCCTCGTTTCCCATTCTACCTACGCACGGAGTTTTTCCCCCCACGACTAGGTGCCATAGTCATTTTTCTTATGTTTTGCACCCGTATTGAGATTTCCTGGTTAGGTTAGCTAATAGCGGTTAGGGGGGAGGGGCATTTTTCTTTAAAACCCACATAATATATTTTTTTTGACCTCGGCCGTATTATTTCACCCGCGCGGAGTGGATGAAGGCGGTGCAGGCGGCCGTTATGCTGCCTGCACCTGTCTTCCCCTTGTGATAATGAGGTTCAGAGGTAGTTTGCACAGTTTTCTTGTGGTTTAAATGGTTCCACCGTTAGTTGTTTTTTCCATTTTCCCGGTTTCGAGTCCCAGACTATTGCCCGCACCATCCCACGCAGTCCAGCGTTTCTTGTTGCTCTAAAAAACTAGGAGGTCAAAGGGGGATGTGCTGTGGTGGTGGTTTGATTTTTACGGATAGCATGGATAGTGGTTCTGGGGAGAGCGCCGTGTGCAGAAAATTGATGCTAATGCCTACAGCATGTTGTCGAATTGATGTAATTAGCTTCTGCAGGCATCGTTTTGGTCGAAGTGTTTGATGAAGAAAACCTAGGCAGCTAGCATAATTTTAATATTCTCCCCCTCCCGTTTTCTTTCGTTATGCAATAGATCACCCTAATGATTTGTGGGATAGTTACATTTGCACCTTGCGTTGGAAATACATACATTTGCTGTATGAGTTGTTATCATGGAAAAAATTGGCATACTGTGAAATAATATAGATTTAATACCAGCCAAATCATGATTGATCAAGTTGTAGTATCATACAGCAGAAGGACATTGCTCATTAATTTGCAGTAGTGGACTGAGTCTATTTCGTGCTGGTAGTTTTGATAGTTAGGACATGGCTTGGGTTGTGCATACATGCATTGGTTCCTTTTCTTGCTTGCACATTAACATAGGATAATATCACACTGCACAGTATTGCATGCTAGTTCAATTCTTCAGCCTGAAGGGCTTATGTCTTAATTTCATTACAGTCATGATACACTAGAGAAAGAATAAACTGCTGCACAATGTTCACAAATTTGAATTGCTTAATGTCATAATGTTATACATGGCAGGAAGAACTTACAATGTCCAAAAGGCAGAAAAAGAAGGCCCCTATGGCTGAAGAACAATCAGCAATAGAGGTCGCCACACAGACTGAATATATCTATGAGGGCACCCAGTGTGTCTCGAGTGTTGAACCTGAGTATAAATGGCGCGAGATACATAGATTGATTTCCCGCAAGGAAGTCCTAGACATGGGTCTTAAAGAGGAGCCCATTTATGCCAACAAAGAAAAATCCGCCATCATGAAGGTGGCTACCAGACCAGATCTGTTCCCATGCTTTGATGTTATGAGATGGATTCTGCCCCACACAAACAACAACACAATGCTTATTGGAAATGTCGAAGGTCAGGGCTATGCTGCATTTAGCCCAGGATACGTGGCGCTGGCTTACCACCTGCCAGAGCCTCAAGTCTTCTTGTCAAATGATTGGTTGGATAACCTCAGGATGGATTTAGTAGAAAACCTGAAGAGAATGCTCTTGCCAGGAAAGCTTTATCGACACAGAGCAACTGAATATTATGATACAGTGAGCTTAAGAGCTCCTTACAAGTTTATAGCTCTGATGCTAAATCGGATCTTTGGTAGAGCCAATGGTAGACTCTTCAAATTGGAGTGGATACCCCTTATGTTCCATGTGGAAACAGAAGGAACAATCTTCAACTGGGCCAGCCTTGTGTCAAGCAGTATCTCTTCTTGCGTAGCTGTAGCCTTGGGAGGAGGAGAAGCCTGGAAAAAATCTGAATTCTCTATGAGTTCCTTTTTGATAGACTGCATACTATGCAACCAGCCTTTCCCCGGTCTCCAGTGTGCCTGGGATAGGGAAAGAATGCATGTATATGCATCTTACAAACCACTGTGGGCTCATCAATACCACAGTTATTACAAAGAAGTATGTGAGCATTTCATTATGCCACTATACAAGCTTATCTTCCGGACAGAATGTGACTGCATGTCGGAAGAGGCTATGCAAGTAATAGAGGAATATGGATATTATTTCCTGACAGAAAATGGGATGTATCTTAGAATGTATGGAGGATCAAAGACACCCTATCTGCGGCCAAAATATGCAACGGATTATATAATCCACAAAGAGGCGGTCCGACAAGTGTCCATTGACAGAGTTGGTCATTTCTTGTTCCATCATAAGAAGGCTGCATATCCCCCTTTACCATTCAATTTAGGCAGATGCAGATTCACCAATGTGAAACAAGATGTGGAATTTATAGAGGAACTAGGGAAGTTCCACTTTTGGGAGATGCCTTTCCGGTGAAATGACACTCAGGGTAAAGTGGCTGAGCACTGCAAGAAGCATAAAGTGTTCTTTGAATATACCCATCATTATGATAAGGATGAATCTGTTTTTCGGAGAGCTCCAAACACGACGGCACTCAGCAGAAGATTCAAACCAAAGAACCCCACCAAAGGTGGAAAAGGGGCAAAGGAGGCCAAAGCTGAACAAGCCAGAGTTGAAGAAGCAGCCAAAAGGATAAGAGAGGGAGATCAGAGGCTGGAAAATGAGGCTGCAGAGTGGCTACAGAAGGGAGAAGAAGAGAAAAGGAAAGCTGCCTAAGAAGCAGCTGAAGCAGCCAGAGAGAAAGAAGAAGCAGCTAGGTAGGCAGCCGAAGAAGCACAGAGAAAACTAGATGAAGAGCTCCAAGAGCAGGAGGCTAAAAAATTAAAGTTGACACAACATCCAGCCTCTGAAACATCAGCAGGGAAAAATCAGGAAGAGGAAATCCCTAAGGAGAAGACCCTTCAAGTACCTACTATCATCACTCCCGTGACCCCTGTGCTGCAGCTAGTTCCCTTCGTCCAGCAAAAGGGGAAAGAAGTCCCAGACTTGAGCACTGTCTATTACGACAGGGCCACCAAAAGAATCATGAGGAGGATGGAAAAGAAGGTGGAGGCAAAAGATCTATCAGGAAAAATGGTCACAGATACAACAGTCATGCTAAGGACAGAAAAAGATCCCATGCTCATGATAAGAGTCAGGGCTGCACTAATTGATGCCTCCGCTGATAATATAAAGAAGTTGATGATTGAATTAGAATCAGAAAAGAAGACCACTGCTCAGCTAAAGGACACACTAAGGCAAGAAAGAGGAGAGGGTAGCAGACTTAAGAGGAAGTATGAACACATACTAAGGGAAATGGAATCCACAAAGGGTGAAATCCATGCCCTCCAAGTAGAGGCACAAGCCAAGGAAGCAGCACAAGAGGCTCTAGAAAATGTACAACAGGAAGTCCAAGATCTGAAAAATGAGAAGGAACAGTTGAAGGAAAAAGTGGAAGACCTAGAGGCGCAGCAGTATATTATCTATGAATCCAATACTGCATACACCCAAGGACTGAAAGAGTAGCTTCCTTCTCTAACTGCTGAACTGGAGACAACAAAGGAACAACAAGTCGATCTGCAGCCGTTTAAAGAATATATCCTAGCGCAAAAGGATAAAATGTTGTAGCTACAGACTGCTCTGGAAGAGGAAAGATGCAAAGTTATTCAGATGGACAGCAGGTTAGAGGAGATCATAGAAACCTCCTCCTATTTCGTAGACAGGTCCCAAGATTTTCTTGAGGTCTTGAACGCCAGAATGGCAAGACTAGAAGATGATGCCGAGATCCCAGCAGAGCTATCAGTCAAAGATCATCAAACTCTCAGGAGAGATCACAACCTGGTAGAGTTTGCCATTACCACTGCTGAAGACTTTAAGAAAACTGTCAAGAGGACATAGGTAGCATGCTCGGATTATTTTAAAAGGTTCCTCAATGCTTACAACTGCTGCCAAACAGAGGATGAGCTTAGGTTTGAAGAGTTCCCATATCATGAGACCTTTGTGGAAGTATTGCAGAAAAGACATCAAGATGCAGAGGCCAGGACGCAGTAGATTCAATCCATTGATGCCGTAGTGCTGAAGAACGAGGTGGGCCACGCAGCCGTTAGCATACAGATTCTAGAAGACTAGCTTCGGTTGAGCTCAGCAAGGATCGAAGCCATCACGAACCAAGTCGACAAGTTTGAAATTAACATCCAGTTCCTAGAGCCATGCGCTTTTGAAGGCCTCGCTGCTGAGGCAGCAGCGTGGAAAAAATTCCTTGAAAATCAAGCGGGACCCTCCTCATAGAGGACCAGTCAACTTTGTATTAATTTAATATTTTGTAAAAGTTTTGGGAAAATGAAGCGTTGGGGAAGCCCAAAGGTCACTTTGGGAAACCCAACCATTTTTACCTTTTGTATAAAGGTAGGAAGGGTAGAAGGGAAAATGGATTTTTTCCCCAGTAAGACTGGAAGGTTGTTATAAGAAGAACTATTTCCTTTTGCAATAAAAATGACAGTTTTCCTGTTGAAAGAAGATCGGTGGGATTTCAAATGTTTTTCCATGGATAGTCGAAAGATGAACTACTTTGTTTTTCAGCATTGTATCCATGAATCGTGAGATCATTCTAACTTATGACCTATGTCTTGTTTAAATGATTTCTGATTTATTTTATGAAATAACCACCATGAGTAATGCATGCTTATTATGAAGCAATTGGTTAGCTAGTTGTGGAAATATATTTCATTGTTCATTCCTGTAAAAGTAAATGTCAGCTATCTGTAATTACTTTTATCATGTGTACACATCCGCATTGCTCATATTTATAATATAATTTGGCTCCCCAGGGATAGGTAGATAGAGATAAATAGGTAAACAGATAGCTAGGTCAGTGCATAGATGCATGTGTGATTCTGGTGCTGGTGAGCCTAAGATGATAGGTAAGAACCTGTGCATCACATTGTGATTTCTCCCTGCATCCTTCACCACCATGCATAATTAGTTAGATACTTTCATATCATTCTTAAGTAAAAAATACAAGTTCCGGTGGACCGGGCCGCAACCGGTAAACCCTTGTTGTTACTTTGACCTACGGTAGCCGGACCGTAAAACCGGATGGATTCCCTATACCAAACAGTCAACGGGCTAGTTGGGAACATCGATTGGGGAGAATCCATTACTATTGTCGCCTGCGAATTTCCAGGCCCCAACACCACCTTCCACATCTCCTCCTCCATTGGGAGAGAGAAATAGAGAGTCCAAGAGGACTACTTCTCACATTGATTCACACACGATGGGAGATCATGAGGATGAGATTCCTGAGATGTCTTCTCCACCTCAAGAGGTTGGGGAGGAAGATCCTACTCCTGTATATGATCCTTCACCAGAAATACCTTCACATTCTAGTTATGATCCCTCATTAACGAGTCACCGGTATTATTTTTCGGGCAATGAGACTCATCATGAACCCACAAGCACTATTCATGTTCATTATGGTATGCTTGATATCCTTGCACATGATCCAACACATCATGCCGACTTAGAAATTGAACCTAGGACTATGCCTAGGGGCAATCCTATTCCTTTCTGTGCGGAGAGATTTGGGAGCACTAGTCACATTGCACCTTCTATCCCGGCAGTGGAAGCTACCTCACATGTTTATCCTAGAACTAGGTGTTAGTAGTTAGATGTGGATACCAAAACTGAGATAAGTGACCATAGGGAATACCACTTACATCCCTTCACATGTCCCTTCATCCTCAATTCCTACTCCTTCGAATGCATTTTTGACAACCTTTCCTCCCCCTCATTCACGTGGTCCTTCAGGTTAGAATGTTACTACTCGTCATGTTTGTACTGCGATTGCTTGCACAGTAGTATCTCAGAGTCAAGTATCTCCTATATTGGGAGGTCATATTCCTATTTCTGGATCATCTTATGGTCCATCACAAGGAGTTCCCCATATCCCTACTTATGGAGCTTCTCATGGGATATCCCATGGGACATCTTATGGAGCTTCTCATGGACATTCTTATGGACCACAGTATGGATAGAGCTATCAATGTTATGGGTACGGGTATCAACAACCCACTTACTCCTCTAATTATGGCTTTGTAGCACCACATCATAATGCTTCCATGCATCCCTACATAGGTCAAACAGAAGGAGGATATTATGGTCAAGGCCATGGTATTTACAGTTGTTAGCCTTATATGAACAAAAAATATTAGGGAGTGTGGCATAGACTGACTCAACCTAGGATCCCTTTCCTCACAACATTAAATTTACCTGACTTGTCGAGACTAATGAATGATCCAGTATCTCATGACCCGGCATGGCCGGCTGTCCCTAACAAGATTCCCTCGGACATTCCCAAATTCAATGGAAAACCAGGAGAAGATCCTAGTGAACATGTCACTACCTTTCACCTTTGGTGCTCTTCCAATTCCTTACACGATGACTCGATCCATTTAAGGCTATTTCAACACACCCTCACTAGGCATGCAATGAAATGGTACATAGATTTATAGAGGGGGGCACTCATTTTGTTCGATGACCTTGCTATAAATTTCCTTAATCACTTCAAGCTTCCCGTGTGTTACGACGTTGGTATAGAACTCTTGTCGACATTTCGACAGGACAAAGATACACATATCTCGGATCATATCCAAGAGTGGCATAGATGAAAGAGGTTGATTAAAGCTTTCATATCGTCAGAGTTTCTCCTTGAGTGGTTCCTTAAATCGTTGATACCTTACATCGAGAAGGATGTTTCTACATCCAGAGTCTAGAACGAGGAACAAGCAATTTTTTGGTCACAGTAATTGGATTTGATTTATTCTCAATCTGAACTATTATATGAGATCATACCTAACACTCTGTGTTCTAGTCTCGATCCCAAGATCAAGCCTGGACCACATGCCGATGGCATTGTGGGTTGTACAAGTACCAAACCTGTGGATTCAGTTGTGAAACAAGTGAGTCAATTGTCTATCAATCAATCTACTTCGGGACAAGCCACAGATTTGTCTCAACCCACCCAAACGATGAGTGTACTTTCTATGCAATCGTCAAACCAGAAGAGCAACCAACAACCCAAAAGGAATAAGAAAAAGGGTAAAAACAATTGTAAGGGTGGGAATAAGAATGAAAATTCCAATTTTAATGACAAGAATGATGATAATGCTGGGGGGACAAGCAGTCTAAATGTAAGGTTACGTTTCCTTGCAAATTGTTTAAGGATGACCACCTCACTCAATTGTGCCCTTGTATGGAAGATGCCTCAAGCTGTGCTGACCAATCCCCCCCGTATTCAAAATATGAACTTGAGGACCCATGATCCTCATTCTGCGTCAGGTGAAGATCAAAATCCACTAGAAACCAGTGTTGGTCATGGGTGCATCAACATGGTGCATGCTATTAAGGTTTTGACTCGTGTGAAAGACTATGGTTCGTCACAACCGGACCTTAGGAAGGAACCTCCTCCTACCAAGAGCCCTTTGCATATCAAAAACCCTATGGATAAACCTAATATTACACCTCGCATTCCTAAGGGAGTCTTAAAGCATTTGTGGCATAATCCTAATTCCCAAGCTGCCTAGAACTATTCTGTTGTTGAGGATTTGGGCCAAACTCCTTGTGCAATGTTTGTGCTTGAAGTACTTTAGAGTTGTCCTTCACAATGGAAATCTTTGCTTTCGGCTCTTGGGGTGAATGATGATAACTTTTCTTCCGTCATCAAATTTGAAACCATGGGACTACAGCCTCGCTTTCCTTACTACATGTATCTCTTGATTCATGTATAATGTCTTAACATGACCGTCAAACGCACTGTGATTGATGAAGGCGCTACTACTTTCGTGATGTATTTGTCGTGTTTGAAGGGTTTGGGTTCTCCTGAGTTGTCTAAATCCACTACCATGTTGACTCCCTCTGATGGTAGATCGTTTTGGCCACATGGAATTATTCCTTCTCTTAAGGTCCATTTGGGAGGGAAGACCATCGCCATCAAGGTCGAGGTGGTTGATGTAGCCGTTGATTACAATCTTTTACTGGGTCAGAATTGGATGTATAGTATGCAAGCCGTAGCCTATTCTCTATTTTGAGTAGTATGATTTCCATTTAATGGGAATATTGTTACGATTGATCAAACATCATTCAAGAATCCAAGTGTTAATGCATCGTCGGGAGCTTCTATCCCGATTATCAATCATTCTCAGCCGACAACTGGGAGTGTGGGTGTAGGTATGTATCCATCCCTTATGGGGATATTTATTTGTCTTGTACCCATACTTATGATCAGATCTAGTTTCGATGGGGTTTCATATTCATTGAATTTTGTGTCTTTTCGCACTACCCATATGGAATATCCTTGGATTCTTTCTCCATCGATTCCTTTAAATGGACCTATCAAAACAGCTATGTCATTGCCTGCAGCAATGATAGCATATCAAGCAAATATTGATTATGTTGCAGATCCTAGTCCTTCGTCTTCGTGGACAGATGAGGAGGACCCCTACATGTTTCCTACATGGGAAGTGGAGTCCTCTCATGCACATGATTTCCTTCATAGTGTTTTTCCATTAGATGAAGCTGTTATTGAGGCCATGTCTAGAGTTGAGCCACCTTGGGAACAGTTACATCATAGGTATTATTTTCTTCCCTAGCTTGACCGTTTGGAACATGAGGACTTTAGGGAGATTCTTAGTGAGAAGATTGGTAGTCCCGTGGTTCCATTAAGCTCTCCTGGTCAGATGGATGATGGGAACATGCCGAATATATCACCTACTATTCCTATCAATATATCTCCCGATCCTGGCAATATTTAGAATGTCTATATTGGGGCAGAATGTTCCCATGCTGAGATTCAGGAGTATACCGAGCTGTTCAAGGAGTTTCATGACATATTTGATTGGTCATATGAGGAAATGCCAGGTATCGACCATTGTATTGTCAAACATGAAATTAACACCTATCCGAATGCGAAGCTTGTTTGGAAACATTTGCGTGTGGTGAATCCTAGAAAAGAACCCACGATTAAGCTTGAGATAGAGAAGTTGTTAAAAGCTGGTTTTATCTATCCCGTTCCCTTGACGGAGTGGGTTTCAAACCCCATTCTAGTTGATAAGAAGTAGGGAACAATCTGTATATGCATTGACTTCCCTACTCACCTTTCACGGGATGAGTGATGACGATTGTGTCACCTATATAAGAACTACCTTATAGAGGATAACACTTTGTACCATCGTGGGGTAGATTTAATTTTGCATCATTGTTTAACCCATGAAGAGGCTAAGGTTGTGTTGAAGGATTGCCACAGAGGGGCGTGTTGTGGTCATTTATCTGGGCTTTCTATAGCCCAAACAATATTGAGAGCAGGATACTTTTGGCCATGGATATTCAAAGATTGTGTCAATGCGGTCAATAAGTGTCACCCTTTCTAGGTGTTTGCACGTAATATGAGCTCACCTCCTACCCCGATACATCCGATTATGGCCGCTAGTCCCTTCACCAAGTGGGGGCTTGACTTCATGGATTGCAACCTAGATTTCGCTGGGGGGCATCATCATATTATAGTGTCTGTTGATTATTTCACAAAATGGGCTGAGGCTATGCCCATGATTAAATCCAATGGTGAGACAACTGCACATTTTGTATTCAATCAAATTATTACTCGGTTCAGAATTCTGAAAGAGCTTGTCACTGACCATGGTAGGAACTTTCAGAATCGAATGATGGAAGAGTTGGCCTTGAAGTTAGGGTATAAGTAGGAGCACTCCTCTTCTTATTATCCTCAGGCGAATGGATAGGTTGAAGCAGTGAACAAATCACTCAATTCCATTCTCCAACAAACTATCACACAAAGCAAAACAAACATTGCATATCATGTTACATCCTGCTTTGTGGGCCTATAGGACTGCAGTTAAGACTGCCACCATTTTTTCTCCATATCAGCTCGTACATGGAGTGGAGTCTGTCTTACCGGTTCAATGCGAAATCCCTTCATTGAAGCTAGCCATATAGCTTTTACTAGACAGTTCCGCATTGGAGGAACGTTTGGTCCACTTAGAGCAACTTGATGAGAAGCTCCGAGATGCCTTAGTGGCTCTAGAAGTAAATAAGCATCGCGTTAAGGTCCAATATGATAATTCTGTTCGTTCAAGGAATTTTAGCGAAGGATATTTGGTGGGATCAAGCTAAAGAACCATTGGGGGAAGGGAAGTTTAATCCCATCTGGCATGGTCCTTATGTGGTCAAATGTGTGTTAGAGAAGGGTGCCTATGAGCTGGTGGATTATGAAGGGACATCCTTGGCGGAGCCTAGAAATGGGCTCTATCTTAAAAAATACTATGCATGATCTTCCTCTAGGGATGATTATTGTATATTATTATACAGTTTTTTGCATAGTTAGGTTTTCTTATGGTGATCGGGTTTGTTGATTAGCTTTCGTTTCATATGGAAGATATCAATGGATTCTTCCACTTACATAGGATTTGTTGATGGTGCTATCCGCCACACTCAAAACTCAACCTTTGTTGCTTGGGTGATTTATACTCCTACGGGTTAGGTAGTCTTCATGAGGTGTATGTTTACGGCCTTCTTCGAACAATGTTGCTAAGTATAATGTTTTTATCGAGCTATTATGGGATTCCATTCACATGCTATTCTCTCTCTTGAGGTATGTCTTGATTCGTAGTTAGTAGTGTCACAGTTTAATGGCCTGTATCGTATTAGGGATCTGACATTATTATGAAGATTCTTATGTGTGAGATTGTTAGAATGGAAATTTGACAACATAACATACATACATGTTCCAATAATTTTTAATCAAGTTGCTGACTCATATGCTAACTATGTGTTCGATTGGCATTTGTTTCATAGACCATAAGCACATCACAAACATACAATTTTACACACATGTAAATAAATAAAATCGATCATCATAAAAGTTTTTCATTAAACATCGAAAATGTGACATCATAATACATAAGTGTCATAATACAAAAATTGGGGCTTCCGAGCCACCAAAATATAATACATAGAAGTACAAAAATGAATCACTCTTAGGTCTCTAAGCCTGTGGAGGAGAAGGGGGTTCTGATCATGGTAGCACACCACGACTCTAGCTAGTCATTGAAATAACCGAACCCATGTTCATGGTACACCAACCACTTAACGCTGCATGGCCTCAGGAAAGTCCTTGACTTGCACCATGGGTACCATGTGTGTCAAGCGTACAAATTTTGTGTGGATAATTTGGAGCATACGCTCCACATCCACACCCATGATATCATCCCCTCTTCCCCTTCGTCTATTACAAGGGAAGCCGTTAGGCCACCGTGGTCCAACATCTGCATACATATGACAGTTTGTCACTATGTGTCGTCACACCAAAACATATCTTTTGAGTGTATATATCAAAAAACACAAAAAAAATTATAATTCAAAAACTTTAAAAGAGGGTTTGGGATTCGTTACCAATATCACCGTATGCTGCTCCTGGTGGTAGGGGCATGTATGGATCTCCCCGGAAATCTATTCCCACATAGGGATAATCATCGATGGCAATAATCTATCATAGCCAGCATGGAAATAAGTTAGCTCAGTAGGGGTTAGACACCCTACCTCCTCCCAGTCCGCGGATAGCATCTGCCCAATGTCATTCGTCTGGATATCAAACCCCGCGAGGAGGAACATTAACTCTAGGGCTTAGCCCTAGGACACGCTCAAAGAAGAACATGCTTAGTATACTATTGAAACTGAATTTTCATACCCTACCCATCTTGAAGTCGCTGAGCTGCTACTTCATGTTACTCAATAGCGTAGTGCTCTAGTTGTACACTGTAAGTATCATGCACTCCACTGCATAGAACTTCAATGGTTGCGAGGTCTAATGGAGTGATGCTAGACCAACTATCCTGCCAAGTGCCAATAGTATGGCCTTTAGTCCTAGCACCTGGATGGAGTTTGTCGATATTTAACTCCCAACCTTTTTTGTGTCTGAAAAAACGTATATTGCAATGTACTCATTAATGGTGAGGCCACCTCCGGGACTGTGAGAGCGTAGGTTCACACCCTCTCCCGTCAGGACAATCCAATAATGAAATATATGTCCCCTACCTTTATAGTGAGGGACATCTTGTTGATATGAAAGGACTCTGAGTCTGGATCCCAATAGTCTACTAGCGTCTACATGAGTCTTGGTTTGGCCCTCAGGCTGCCAAGAAACCAAAACTTGTATAGCCCACATGCACATAGAGATTTTTGAGCAATCAAATCACCCCAAACAGCCTCTTCTACATCTCCATGTTCCCTCTCCCTCCATTCTAGAACCATCCCACACATTAAAAATAATTTTTGGTCAATATATACCTTAAAAAACCATGTGTGTGGCTGCATACGCGACTGTTTACAAAACAACAGCGTATGTACGCGGGTTTGGGCGGTTTTTCCATGTATAGCCAGCCCTATATGCAGAAAAAGCCTCGATATCCATGTGGGATGAAATGACCAATTTAGACTGACCTAAAATTCAAATCTGACCATGGATATTGAAAACATTTGCATGAAAATGGAAGAGGAGGACATGAGGATTTACCTAGAATAAATGGTGTCGAATTTCATCGGACGAAGCTCCCGGAATTTGCGTTGAAAGTTTTGAGCTCAAATGGGTAAAAATTTCAAATGATATGTAATTTTTGAAATTTTTACTATTTATAGAAAAATTTTGAAAATTTTGAAAATTTTTACCCCGTTTCTATAGTTTTGGACCGTTTTTGACTAATTTGACGATGTAGGAGTCAGTTTTGAGCGTCGTTTCAGCCATTATTTTGACTCGTTTGTGTCGCTTTTAGGTATTATGTCAAAAATAGAATATAGGTTAGATTTCACATCTATGTACACTTTGCATGACCTTATGACCATTTCATTATAACCTTAAGTATGAACCCATTCTATCTTGTCACGGAACCTTCTTGTTGTTTTAGAAGTGACATGATGTGAATAGTAGAGCTTGATCATACATGGGTACCCTAGTTAGATCCTTTTTTGCATTTGGTGCCCATGTCAACATTTTTTCCTTTAGGGTGTGGGAGTCCTTTGTATAATATTGCCATGTCTTTGCGCAAGAGCCTCATACTCCTCTTGATCTTTTTTCTGGCCTTTGTCCCCAGGACTCCCTTAAGTCAATTTGTAATTGCATTATCATGAGTTTTTCCTGCCTCATTGAGTCTTATGCCGAATTCCCTGACTTTGATTATGAGCCATAGCCCAATCTTGTCTCATGTCTAATCACGTAGATCCATTTTATATATCCTTTGCAGCTTGATTCCCCATTTTTACTGGAAGGGAACTTTCCCCCGAGTGTCATTATCCTACACATGTGTCCTTGCATTGAGCATAGGTATGTTCTGCTGCTTGGAACTAGTTTGTTTGCCCATTGAAACTCGTCTCCTCCTAGTCTGTAACTATAAACCACTTTTATTCTTTTTTAATCATTTCAAAATATTTTAAAAAGTCCATAAAAGAATTAAAAAACCAAAATTTTGGACAAGAAAAGATGCTATATTTGGCAGCAGTCAAGTCGTGTCGCCTTTGAACAGAGCATTGTATATCACATCCATTTCTTGGGTTAATATTTTGACTTTAGGAGCTGTATTCATTTCTCTGAGTTTATCTCCATTGACTGGTTAAGCTTCCACTTCCTATGGAGCCTCTATCGATGCCTCCTGTGTTGCAGATATGTCCCATTTTTGTATATCGAGTCTATGCTACCTAAATTCAATCACTATTCACCTTTATTCTCATGTTAGAAGGAAGTTGAAACCTAAGTCGGCCATTCCTCAGTTCTCTTGACTTTGCATGTTGGCCATTCCTGGTACTGATACTGGTTCATGCACTTTATGATCAAATCCTTCCACATTATACATCCTTACTAAGTACCTCATGTTATATGATGAGGGATGCATTAATTCCCTCCTTCCAGCAGATTGCATCCCATCAACTTCAGATCATTTATTCTGGGATATGAATCTAGAGTCATTTTTGAGTGCCTTGAGACTTGCAATCATTAGTGGCAGGTTCTCTCGCCATCGACAATTTTGGTAATACATCAATGTCCCCTGATCGATGGATCCTCTCAAGTGTTTGACCTCAACACATTTATTAACACTTGTTAGTTTGCACTCTAGTACCTTGATTCCCATTTTATCGGTGGGTGATCTCACGTCTATTAACGGTATACATCAATGACCGATAATCAGATGATGGAATACTATGTTCGACCTTGAAACCTCTATTTGGATAGTAGGACATGTACTCATAGTGGATTTTGTAGAGGACCTTCCATATTGATGGTATTTCATATATGCTACCTCCTTGATCGTGCCAGTGTTCATGAGATTTCAGCTCTCGTGAGTTGATTCCAGTGTATGTCAGATATTTCCAGCCATTATGGAGATCTTGATCCATTATATATCTTCAGCATTCATGGAGATCATGATCCTTTGTATATATTCATCATCTATATTTTGATCTACCTATATTTTACATGGTGATGACCACACATGTCATATTTTATATCATGCTTATTCCTGGCCATTATACTCTTATGTATCCGGGACTGTTATATCTACTTGCAGTTATGTGCAGAGTTTGATGATTGTATTGTACTGTTGATGGCTAGTTCTTCCACCTGGTTCTTCATCACTCCATTTCTGGGATGGACTTATAATGTATTTCAGCCATCATATGACCCCTCTGACCTCACACATTAGGGGGCATCTGTTATAGCTGATTTTACCACACATGGTGGATCACACCTTTATGGCCTTCCTTGTCCCTCTGCAGACTCTTTATACCCCATGGACCATTTTTGTACCTTTGATGTTTCCAAGATCATCCCTAAAAACATGCATTATTTTCTATAAGCGACTTTTAAACCTATTCTTGTGTATATATGTGGATTTGACCCTTAAACCCACATGCATCGGGATGTGTGCAAAAGGACAAATAGTTTTGGAGTTTTCCTTGATGTGGATCTGAGTCACTTGTCTCTTGGCCTTCCATATGCCTTGATATCACTCGGATTTTACCTTCCATTACCCCATTGAAGCACTATATAAGGAATCGTTTGGATATATTAAAAGGGGAGAAATTGAAGAGCAAGAAAACTATAATCCATTGTTGCTGGAGCTTATACTTGAGTCTGCATCCCTTTGTCCCTTGGAGCACTCTTTTTTATTCCCAAGATTTCCTTTGCTTGTGATCTTGCTATCAAGAGATGGAGGATTGAAGTGGTGGAGGCCCAGGTGGAGGACTCAGTTTCTCTGATTTGCAGACGTGCCGATAGAGGTTGTCACTATTGTAATCTCTGATTTATATTAATAGAAATATCTTTTCCTATCCAATAATGTGTATTTAAATGAGAATTGAATCCATGGATGCTTTTAAATTCTTATATCATATTGAATATATATGCTAAAGTAGGTCTAACACAATTATATAGCATGCTTGTCTTGTTTGCTAAATGTTGAGAGAGCAAATTATCAATACAAGCGGGAGTGGAAAAGCTCAATGGGGATCTACATCAACTGTCTGGAATAAGGTATGTTCCGAGATCTTTTAGTGTTAGATGTTTGGTTTCTCTTGCATATAGAAAAGGATTGATTTCTATGGTTACCCTATCTGTTGTGGTACACCAATCCATAGGAAGTTTTCTCTGTAACAAAATCCTTGGAAATTAAAATATTTTTTGAAAGATATCACCAATCATTTTATAGTTGGCGTTTTAATAATTGGTAATATTTTCCATAATTTATACAATTTGAAATAAGTATTGTTCCTTAAAATCATCCCTTCTTAGATGTTGTTAAAGACCATGTTATTTCACACATGAGATGTGGAGTGCTTTGACCGGGTTATTTCAGATTTCTAATGAGAATAGGAAGATGGTTCTTAGGGAGAAGCTGAAGAATATCAAGATGGTCAAAGGAGAGGTGTGTATGACTTATCTTACTAGGATATATTGGGTGAGAGATGATCTTGCAGATGTGGGGGTGGTGGTTATTGGTCTTGAGCTAGTGCGTACAGCCTTGAATGGGGTGACTACACCTTGGGCTGTGTTTGTACAGGGTTTGGTGGCTACAGAGAACTTACCATCTTCAGATGGGGTCTATGATGATTTTTTTCAGGAGGAGACTCAGAGGGGTTTCTTGTAGTCCATTAGTTCTACTAGTAGACAGGATGAGGACGATGTGGCATTGACAATGAAGGGGAAGAAGAAGAACAAGAATGGTCCCAAGAAGGGAGGGACCAAGCAGTAGCAGGATGGGAAGAAGAAGGATCTGAGTACTGTAAATTGCTTCATATGTCACACGATGGGACACTATGATGCAACGTGTCCTAACAAGAAGAAGAAGAAACAGCAACAGACAACAGCTTCAGCGGAAGCCGATGACTTTGTTGCTAGATTTTAGAGTGAGTTTTCACTATGCACTGGGCATGTTGAGATTGAGAGAGCATCTATTCTCACTAGTGCAGATGTTGATAGGGAGAGGGATTTTTCCTTGGTGACAGACCATTCTTACAATGCATCTACTTCTAGCACTTAGTAAATTGATAGCAAAGCCTCGAGCCACATGAGAGGAGCTCGCGAGATGTTCTTCGAGATTTCACAAATGAAGATGAATGTGGAGGTGGTGTTGGGAGATGACTCATCAGTTAGTGCAGTAGGGTGTGGGACCATTACCTTTCAAAGGGAGTCCATGAGTCCCATGGTGTTGTGAGATGTATTGTATGTACCTAGGCTGAAGAAGAACCTAGTGTTAGTTTCCATGATCGAGGATCATGGTCTTAGGGTGTATTTTCTAGATGGAAACATGCATATGTTTCCAAAGACTATAGGATCATCTGCTTCAGTTGCCATTGGAGCTATATGTGGGAAACTATATAGGATCTTGTTTCAGCCTCATCATGCTTTGGAAAACAACAATGACAGTGAGTTGTGTGAGCTTTGGAATAGGAGGATGGCTCACTTGCATCATCCAGCCTTGGGGTTATTGAGACAAATGGTTGTAGTTTTACCGGAGTTCAGCACAGGGAAGAGTGATGTATGTAGGGGGTGTATTTTGGGAAAGTACATCAAGAATTCATTTTTGAGTAGTGATAGCAGAGAACCAGGGATACTTGACTTGATATATTCATACTTATTCAGACCGATGTCTTCTGTATCCTTGAGAGGGTACGAGTATGATGTGACTTTCATTTATGACCATTCCAGGAAGACATGGATCTACTTTATGAAGAGAAATAAGTCCAAGGAAGTCTTGCAGAGGTTCCAAGAGTTCAAATATCTTGTGGAGAACCTAACAGAGAGGAAGATCTAAGTTCTTAGATCAGATAATCGGGGTGAGTATACCTCCAAGGAGTTTGATGGATTTGGTAGACAAGAGGGTATCTAGAAACAATTGACAGTTCTATATACTACAGAGCAGAATGGAGTAGCAGAGAGGAAGAAAAGGTCCATTGTTGGAGCAGCCCAAGCCATGCTACATGACCAGTATCTTCCTTTCTTTCTCTATCCTGAGGCTTGCAACACCACTATATATATTTAGAACAGTAGTCCCCATCGTGCAATGGGGAATATGACACCTGAGGAGTGTTTTTCAGGAAAGAAACCTCAAGTTATCCATTTTCAGATATTTGGTAGTCTAAATTACTCTCATGTCCCTTCAGAGAAGTGGACAAAGTTGGAGCCCACTGCAGAGAAGGGAATCTTTGTGGGCTATGATGAGACTGTGAAGGCCTTCCTATTACGGAGAGAAATTCCTATGGCTTGGGGTACCACAACAAACAGCTTGACTCCAGAAATCAATCCTTTCCCATATGCAAGAGAAACCAAATATCTAACACTAAAGGATCTCAACCCGTACCTTATTCTGGATGGTTGATGTAGATCCCTATTGAGCTTTCCAACTCCAGCTTGAATTGATAAATTGCTTCCTCAACATTCAATAAACAAGACAAGCATGCTATGTATAATTGTGTTAGACCTACTCTAGCATATATAATCAATAACATATAAGCATTTGAAATCATCCATGGATCAAATATTCATACAAATACACATTATTACACAGGAAATTATATTTCTATTAATATAAAATAGAGATTACAATAGAGACAACCTCTATCGGCACATCTGCGAATCAGAGAAACTAAGTCCCCCACTTGGGCCTCCACCACTTCAATCCTCCATCTCTTGATAGCAAGCTCACATGAAAAGGGAAAGCTTGGGAAGAACACAAATGTGCTCAAAGGGAAAAAGGGATGCAAACTCAAGTATAAACTCTAGAAACAATGGACTATAGTTCTCTTGCTCTCAATTCTTCATGCCTTCAATGTATCCAAAGGGTTCCTTATATAGCTCTTCAATGGGGTAATGAAGGGTCAAATCCGAGTGATCTCAAGGCATATGGAAGGCCAGGAAACAAGTGAGTTGGATCCAAATAAAAAAAAAACTTCAAAATAATTTGGCCGTTTGTACACATCTCGATGTACGTGGTTTTAGGGGTCAAACCTATGTATATACGCAAGAAAGGGTTTAAAAGTCATGTATGGCAATTTTTACATGTTTTTAGGGATGATATTGGAAACATCAAAGGTACAAAAATGGTCCATGGGGTCTAAGGATTCTGCAGAGGGACAAGGAAGGCCATAAAATGGTGATTAACCATGTGCAGTAAAATCAGCTATAAAACTTCTGTATTTACCTTCCCTCTAAGAGGAAAGTGATGGTGAGAAGGGATGTGAAGTTTGAGGAGGAGCGGGCCTTCAGGAAGTTGAGAGAGTCAGAGAGGGGAGAGCACCAGGTCCTTGTACCTCAGGTTGTTTCAAATATTCCATCCATGCAACATTCAGGATCATAGGTTTTCAGAGTTATAGGACTGCACAGTGCTGGCATAGGCTCACCAGGTTCAGTGGTTCGGCCAGCAGGGTCTTCGAGGATAGGTGATGGGTCTACTATTACAAGTACACCTTACAGAGGATCGGGATCAGGATCAGGATCAGGATTACTGGGTACACCTGGTGTTGATACACTAGCTTCAAGTTCATGGGTTACTAAGGTTTCCACCTCTGGTAGATCTCCAGATGATGACCGAACAATGTGGGAGAAATCTCCAAAGACAAAGGCACCTAAGTGTCTTTGAGATACCTTGAAGGAAGCTCAAGAGTTTGGGGCACCCAGGGAGGATGTGAGGACCATCAAGATTTCCAATAGATTGGACATGTTGTTCATGGCTAATACACATGATTCTAAGCCTTCTACTTTTGAGGAGGCCTCCTAGCATTTGGTTTGGAGAGATGCCATGATGGATGAGTACCATTACATCATGAAGAATGATGTATGGGAGATAGTTCCAAGACCTGATGGGAAGTCAGTGGTGACTTCTTGGTGGATTTACAAGCTAAAGCATGCAACAAAAGGAAGTGTGGAGAAGTAAAAATCCAGGTTTGTAGTATGGGGGTTTTCATCGGTTGAGGGAATTGATTATGATGAGGCTTTTGCGCTAGTTTCTCGGTATACTTCCATTAAGGCATTGATCTCCATTGCAGTGGAAATGGGTTGGAAGATCCATAAGATGGATGTGAAGACCACATTTATCAATGGGGTCATACAGGAGGAGATCTATGTTAAGCAGCCTCTGGGATTTGAGATTCATGAGAGAGAGTCTCATGTTTGCAAGTTCAAGAAGGCCCTATATGGGACGATGCAAGCTCCTAGAGCTTGGTACTCCGAGATTGATTCTTACTTGTTGAGTATGGGGTTTCAGAAGAGTGAAGTAAATCCAAATATTTACTTCATCATGGTTGGATATGATCCTCTTATTCTTCTGCTATATGTTGATGGCTTTTTTATCACGGGGAGAGAGAGACCCATTGCAGCTTGGAAGAAGGATCTTGCAGTAGAGTACGATATGACTCATATTGGATTGATGCATTATTTTCTAGGATTGGAGGTTTGGAAGAAGCCTGGACATATTTTCCTGGGATAGGGAAAGTATGCTATTTATATTCTGAGGAGATTTAGGATGGAGGATCGCAGGCCTATGTCGACACCTATGATCACCAACTGGAAGAATCTTCATGCTTCTGAGGGATAGTTGGTGGATCCTACTTTATACCATCAACTTATTGGGTCATTGATGTATCTAGTCAATACTTGGATAGACTTGTGTTTTGTAGTGAACACTCTTAGCCAATTCATGGTTGAGCATAGGAGTGTGCATTGGGTCACTACAAAACATGTGTTACATTATCTAGCAGGGAAAATGGATTTTGGTTTGGACTACAGGAGGTCAGAGGGGATCATATTGGTTGGTTATGTAGACTCAAACTGGGTAGGAAGTGTGGCAGACCGGAAGAGCACTTCGATATATTATTTCAATTTGGGCTCGACAGCAATGTCATGGCTCAGTTGGAAGCAGAAATACATTGCTTTGAGTACTGCAGAGGCTGATTATATGGCATCCAGTCAGGCCAGCTGTGAGGCCTTGTGGCTTCGTAAGTTGCTGGTGAATTTATTTGGTCAAGAGATTAGGCTTACGGTGATTTACTATGACAATCAGAGTTGCATCTAGATCTCTAATAATCTAGTATTTCATGACTGATCAAAGCACATTGAGATCATATATCATTTCATCCGAGACTATGTTTAGAGAAGAGCAGTTCCACCAGTATATTTCCACTGATGAACAGGTAGCAGACATACTAACGAAGTCTTTGGAAAGGGGAAATTTTGTCTTCTTCAAGGACAAGTTGGGAGTGGTGTAGAACACCTTCCTTGGTAAGAGGGAGTGTTAGCTTTGTACCTAGGGAAGTGTTCCCCTAAGTGACTTTATCCTTAGTCACTTAGAAGGGGGAAATAAAGTGACCCTTGCATTAAATGACTTAAGTGACATTTAATTTGACTTTAAAGTCAGTTTTTGATAAATTTAAGTGGGTGAGTGAAATTAGTATTTTAGAAATAAAATATGAGCAATTAATTTCAATTGTAGATCTAATTCATTCTCAGCCTTTGGATTATATGTATATTCACCTACCTAGGGTTATGAGCAAAAAGAAAGGGAAAGGCCATTTGCATTCATTTCTTGTGAGAAGAAGAGGAGAAGAGAGCTTAAGGAGAGAGGGCACAAATTTCGAGACACCAACTGAGACTAATTTTTAGTGGGCACAAAAAACAAGGAAAATAACTATTGGCATAGATTTCGAGGAGTGTATGGCCTTATTCGTTGCAGGCATAGAAATCAAGGTTAGGACCAACATTAATGGTGTGCACAGAAATCAAGGAGTACGGACTCATTAATTGTAGGCACATTTTTTAAGGAGAAGTACGAGTGCTTTTATTGCAGTCCATACAGTACGAATTTGGCACAGTTTTCGAGGGTAGGTTTGGGCACGAATTTCAAGGGTAGTATAAGAACGCATTGCGAGGAAACATTCAAGGTTTTCTAGGAACCGATTTCAAGGACTCTACAACAACATTTAATGTTGTCTATACTGTACAAATTTCTAACATTTAAAGGCACATAAATCGAGGGAAGCATATTTCCAGTTCTACACAGAAATTGAGACTGAAGGTTGCTTCTATTTCTACACATTTTTCGAGAAAAATATTTCTTAGAAATCGAGGCAGCATATGCACAGAAAACAAGGCATCCTGTTGGGTTGAGATAAGTTGATTTTGACTAAAATGAATGTTTTATTTTTCCTAAAGCTTAATAATAAAAGCTCTCTCTCTCTCTGACTGGTTTTCCCCTTGTGGGTTTTTCTAGGGCCATTGGCCAAAACTTTCTGAGTACTGTGTGTTGAATGACGTGCTGATTTTTTCTTTTCTATCAGTGAAAAAGTGAAGTTACAGCAGTGTTTTAAGTCTGAAAATTTTATGTTTATTTCTAGTCATTTTATTTTTTGAGAATGAAATAAACTAAGACAAATTTTACTTATAAACTAGAGGATGAAAACTTGCAAAATATACAAAAACAAGGGTGCACATAACAACAAAATACAAATGCTGGGGTATGAAGAAAAATGTCTTGGGAACCAAAACTAAAATGGTAAATGGGTGAAATCAACTATGGGAAAGAAATTCGACTTCAGAAAACATTTATGGATGATTATGGGAGAAAAAACAACGTCCCCAACACCACAAATCATGAATCTCTTCTTCCATCCACTGTGAAACACAAAATCTAGTTTCTAGCCATTGAATAAAGGAGGAAAATTGTAAAAAAACATGAAGCAAATGCCCCAGCTAGCTGCAACTGCGTGAGGAAGAGATGCACATGGGTGAGGAATGGTTTGGGAACTGATTTCCGGGTGTTTTATTGCCCCATAAGAAAAAGATATGATTTTTCAAAATTATGGCTTTCCCTAATAGAAAATTGGCTGCCATACCTCTCCTTTCATAATGCATTAACTACCTCAACCAATTTCTGGAAGAATTAAATGATTGGGTGCATAAGAGAAAATGGGCATTTGAGAGTTTATAGGTTCTCTCATTGAAATTTGGATTTACACTATTGGCTCAAGGGTTTGAATAATTTCCCTCCCTATTCCTTGTGAAATCATGCCCCCATCTCTTTGTTTCATTGCATAGCTAGTTGTGGGTATTTTATTAAATTGCGTTTTACATGATGTCTCAATGTATATTGCCCCTTGCTTGCATGAGAACCATAATTATCAATTTTTGATTATCGATACATAAAACGCTAAATCGATGGGCCTTGTCCTTGAGCTCCTCACCATGATTTAATAATGATATTGACATCATTTACAATTTTAATGCAATAGGGGTCAAAATCGTGAGATTACAAACACCCTTGACTGAGCTCACCAAAACAGAAGCTTTATGTTTGTCATAGGAAGTTGAATTTTTTTTTGAGAAGATTAAGAAAGTTATGAGCAACTATCCAGTACTAGCTCTATCATATTTCTTTCAACATTTTGTGCTTGAGTGTGATGCCTCTAGAGAAGGTATTGGTGAAGTACAGATGCAAAATAGGCACCAAATTCCCTTTAAGAGTAGAAATTTGCATCCCTAAGAAATAAATTATTTTATATATGACAAAGAGATGATGGCCATAATGCATGCCTTCACCAAATTCTAAGAGTATCTGGTGGGTAGAAAATTTGTGGTCAAAACCGATCACAATAGCTTGAGACATTTCTTGACACAAAAAGAGCTTAATGACATGCATCATAAATAGGTAAATAAAGTTCAAGTTTATGATTTTGATATAGAATACAAGAAGGGAAATATGAATGTAGTAGCAGATTCTCTGTCAAGAAAATGAACAATTGCTACTACGGAGGTCCCTAACGGCTGGAAAGAGTAGTTATTTTTAAAATAATAGAAATCAATTTGTTTGTGAACTTGTAAATGGAGCAATGGGAGATGGAATGTACAAAATATTGGATGGGATCATCTACTATAAATATAGGATCTACTTAGTACCAGGATTAGAATTAAGACATAAAATTTTGGATGCTACACATGGCTCACCACTAGCAGGGCATCCTCGTTTCCTGAAAACTCACCGAAAGATCGGGAGGTATTTTTTTAGAAAGGATACAATGATGATTTACTAAGTCATGTGAGAGAATGTATCATATTCTAGCAAAATAAAGTAGAGCACGTACACCCAGCTGGTCTACTTTAGCGATTTCCTATCCCAAATAAAAAAAAGGGAAACCATTTCAATGGACTTTATCACTAGGTTACCCATGGTGCAAGGTAACAATTGCATATATGTTCTGGTGCAAATATTGACTAAGTTTGCACACTTCTTTTATGTTCCTTATACCATGTCACCAACTGAAATTGCTAAAATTTTCTTTAAATAAATATTAAAATTACATGGCTTGCCAAAAATAATGGTCAATGATAGAGATAGTAAGTTTATCAGTGCCTTTTGGAAATAAGTTCATAAACTGGTAGGGATAGAATTAAATCTAATCACAAGTTATCATCCCCAAACTGATGGCCAAAATGAGAGGGTTAATCAATGATTTGAGGGATATCTCATAAATTATGTGACAGGACAACAAATGGCATGTATCAGATGGTTTCATTTGGGGGAATTCTGCTACAATACTACCCACCATATGTTGATAGGCATGTCTCCATTCAACTCCCTGTATGGATATGACGCTCCAAATTGTGTGGATTGAATTTTTGGAGAAATTAAAGCACCAAAAGCTGACGATTGGATTCAAGAAATCCAATACATCCTAAAGGAACTCAAGAACAACTTGCAAACTGCTCAAAACCAACAGAAAATGTATGTGGATAGGAATAGAACTGGAGCACACTTTCAAGAAAATGACTTAGTATATTTAATATTACAGGCTTATAGACAGTCAACTTTAAAGGGTAAAGGGGCTAAAAAATTAAAAACCAGGTCCTATTATCCTTATATAATATGAAGAAAAGTTGGTGAAGTTGCTTATGAATTGGAATTTCCTAAGAATAATAAGGGGCATATTGTTTTTCCTTGTGTCATGATTAAAAAAGGAAATTGGGAAACATGTAACAGTCTTAGGAGAAATTCCACCTTTAGATGATGAAATGGAGTTAATTTTGGTGCCAAATAAAATATTGTAGACTAGAGAAAGGAAACAAAGAAACAAAACCATTAAGTAATATTTATTCTTGTGTAAAGGGATGCCCAATGAGAATGCCACATGGGATAATGAACATGTGTTGCAACACCCTAAAATTCAGTTGCTTGAGGACAAAAAAATTTTGGGAGGGGAGGAATGTAATGTACCTCCTAAGTGACCATGGTGTTTTATGTCCTAAGACCCTAGTGTTTCTAACCTAGGAGGATTATTCTGTAAATTAATAAAAATTAGTGTGAAACTAGAGTAGATGCAAGTTCTAATTTTATAAATGATTATGACAGTTTAATAAATTTTGTGATTAAGTTATTCTTAGGTGACAAGGAGGGAACATGGGTGCAAGTGGAACATGACTTGGCATTCAGAATTGGAAACACCTAAGCAAATCAAGAAAATTCCAAAATCACTGAAGCCTACAAATGGATCCTACCAATTCAGGTCCTTGAGCTCCTCACCATGATTTAATAATGATATTGACATCATTTACAATTTTAATGCAATAGGGGTCAAAATCGTGAGATTACAAACACCCTTGACTGAGCTCACCAAAACAAAAGCTTTATGTTTGTCATAGGAAGTTGAAATTTTTTTTGAGAAGATTAAGAAAGTTATGAGCAACTATCCAGTACTAGCTCTATCATATTTCTTTCAACCTTTTGTGCTTGAGTGTGATGCCTCTAGAGAAGGTATTGGTGAAGTACAGATGCAAAATAGGCACCAAATTCCCTTTAAGAGTAGAAATTTGCATCCCTAAGAAATAAATTATTTTATATATGACAAAGAGATGATGGCCATAATGCATGCCTTCACCAAATTCTAAGAGTATCTGGTGGGTAGAAAATTTGTGGTCAAAACCGATCACAATAGCTTGAGACATTTCTTGACACAAAAAAAGCTTAATGACATGCATCATAAATAGGTAAATAAAGTTCAAGTTTATGATTTTGATATAGAATACAAGAAGGGAAATATGAATGTAGTAGCAGATTCTCTGTCAAGAAAATGAACAATTGCTACTACGGAGGTCCCTAACGGCTGGAAAGAGTAGTTATTTTTAAAATAATAGAAATCAATTTGTTTGTGAACTTGTAAATGGAGCAATGGGAGATGGAATGTACAAAATATTGGATGGGATCATCTACTATAAAGATAGGATCTACTTAGTACCAGGATTAGAATTAAGACATAAAATTTTGGATGCTACACATGGCTCACCACTAGCAGGGCATCCTCGTTTCCTGAAAACTCACCGAAAGATCGGGAGGTATTTTTTTAGAAAGGATACAATGATGATTTACTAAGTCATGTGAGAGAATGTATCATATTCTAGCAAAATAAAGTAGAGCACGTACACCCATCTGGTCTACTTTAGCGATTTCCTATCCCAAATAAAAAAAAGGGAAATCATTTCAATGGACTTTATCACTAGGTTACCCATGGTGCAAGGTAACGATTGCATATATGTTCTGGTGCAAATATTGACTAAGTTTTCACACTTCTTTTATGTTCCTTATACCATGTCACCAACTGAAATTGCTAAAATTTTCTTTAAATAAATATTAAAATTACATGGCTTGCCAAAAATAATGGTCA
>LPNX010248400.1:384780-485296 GCA_001517045.1 Pseudotsuga menziesii
ATTTAAGTTTTAACAATTTTACTCATAATTTCACAAGTGATTCCATAATGCAAGTGTAAATAGCCAAAAAAATACTTCATAAATGAGGCTAATACACGAATAAATATATCCAAAATCATCCTTTATATACAATGCTACACTTAAAATGCTATAGCAACCTAAAAAATGAACATATAAAAGAAAACATCAGCTAAATCCCAAAGACTAATAGTCATGATACTCGGGCTCATCTCCATACTCCTCCTGGAAAATAGGACAAAAAGCACATCCAATAGTGTATTGTTGAGTGAAAGAAGAAGGGCCAACTCCACTTCGAGGATCCTCAATATTTAGGGCAGCAAAAGAGATGTCCAAGTCAAAGGATTCAGGATCCACATCCTAGTCTTTAGAAGGACCACTGCTATATTCCAAACCCATACAAAATGCAAGGTGAAGGTTGGAGTGAACATAAACAAGATCCTCATCCTTCTATGAACCGAACCTATTGCGCTTCACAAAATGGATAAAACCATAGGTGCTCCAATTCCTTTTTGCCGATGAAGAGCTTGCCACCTGTGAAAGTACATGAATGGCAAGTGTTTGCAAATGAACACCATTTTCTCTATGACAAACCCACCATCTAGCTGGACTCATAGTGCATCTCTCATCCAAAGTTGATATA
The DNA here is from genome assembly GCA_001517045.1 of Pseudotsuga menziesii. Taxonomy (NCBI): domain Eukaryota; kingdom Viridiplantae; phylum Streptophyta; class Pinopsida; order Pinales; family Pinaceae; genus Pseudotsuga; species Pseudotsuga menziesii. Next base: position 385,442 of record LPNX010248400.1, read on the forward strand.
TTTGAATAATCATCCAATCCTATGGTAGAACTAGCAAATTCTTCCTTCACCTCCCTGTGTAGATGAGCTGGAAATATTCTCGTAAGGGAATTTTTCACTCCATTAGCCACCTCTATATCCTAATGGGGTTCCTTTCTCTTCCCATTACTTTGAGAAATTAGTTGTTCATCATAAAATATTAGGTTCAAGGCATGTGCTAAAGTGTGCAATGGAGTGTTGAAGTTGTTCCACCCGTCAAACATGATTTTTTGTATGAAATCAACAAAATCAACATCAACAAATAAAAGTTGAGGAGACTCTTGTGAAATGATATCCATAGTCTTCTCAACCATGGTATCCATGCCATCATATACCTCTCCCAAGAAAGGTTGGTCTATGTCAGTGCTTCAAAGAAGCTCAAAAGAAAGGGTTGTGAACTTGAGCAATAAATCTATCTTTCTCCGCCACTCCTCATCAAGGCACAATCTACACACCATAGTTCCCCGATATGAATCTGCTTATCTCCACTCAGCCAAAAGTTGACTCGCCACCATAGAAACTAATGGTTTCTTCACCTCAACAAGGAAGCACAACATGATGAAGTTGGAGGCAAATCTTGTTTCAAGAAATTTGAACAACTCAAATCTGTTGTACTCTAGAAATATAGCTTGAGATTGGTGGTGGTTGGTGATGAATTTAACTATCTCCCTTGCTTTCCCTGTGAGTTCCTTGACTTATGGAACTTTATTATCTATCTCTCCTAATATCAGATTTAGATTATGGAATGCATGGTGTCTAGAATATGTGATCAAACATGCTCGCAACAATTAAACTTGTAGCTTTTCAAACTGGTGCATTATCTATGATAACTTGGACCACCTTCTTAGGCCCTATTTGTTGAATTGAGCATCTTTCACCTCCCCTAAAAAGTATCCATCCTTTACAAACATTGCTCCTTTTGGAGACATGGAAATGCTATTTATGAATGTCCTGCTCCTGGTATATGTTCATCCATATGAGACTATGGTAACTCCAGAGCTACCCCATGAAGCACGAATCGGTGCTAATATATCCTCCACAAGGTCCTTCTCCTTTTTTAGGAGATCAGTTCAGAATTTTTCATAGTTTGTCCCCTTGTACCTAGCATGATCTATGTTAATTTCCCACTCAAGATCATGCCAATAAGGAGACTGAACCACATTAAAAGGTATCCCACAAGGATAGATGGCCCTGGCCACCCTTGAGTCAGCTTCTTCTCTCCCTTGAACATTCACCAATTTCTCTATTCTGATATCTTGCATTGAAGAAGTCCCTTTGGTATTTTTTATGGTTGTACCTATTGTTGATATGCTTTCCTCTTCCTTGCTTCAAGTACAATCCTTGGCTTGATGTTTGGAGGTTGAACGGAAGAATTAGAAAGCTGGTCATGTCTTCTTTTAAGCCTATCACCCTTGCTCAATTTCATACTTCCTCCTATCACTTGGGTCACTTGTTTTTTGGCAACCTTGAATACCCTTTCCTGTTTCATGCAAGAAAAGTGATCTGACTCTTGGGTAGGAGCCCTTATACGACAATTTGCACAGAGTACATTGCCATTCCCATGAGCCACCACCTCCACATTTTGCAATCTTTTGAACATGAGCCCATAGAGGATAGTATTCATCCCTCTTGTTGGACTTAAGGGCTGAAGCAAGATCTTCATTGGAAGCCATTGCTACTACACAAAAAATAAAAAATAAAAAATTAACCATAAAAATATTAAAATTGTGAATAGTGAAGAATATTCTAATTCCATGAGAGGAAAAAACAATAAAAAATAAGTTGCATGGAGAATGCTTCTCACCACAAAGTGTTTCCTATAGGTGAAGTTCTCCTAGATCACCGCAAAAACCACCAAAATGAAGTTGTAGCTGCTCCAAAAAAACCACTGAATATTCTTGTCCTCAAATCTGAAAAATGCCAAAAATTAAAAATATACACCAGCGTAAGCATGAGGGGGTGAGGATGTAGTCTGCAAATGCCAAAAAAATAAAATATACACCAGCGTGAGAGGAGTCTGCAAATGAAAAAAAAATTAAAAAATACACCAGCGTGGACTCTACAAATGCCAAAAAAAAAAATACACCAGCGTGGACTCTGTAAATGCCAAAAAAAAAAAAAATACACCAGCATGAGAGATAGTCCACCGTGACCTGCAGTGTGAGAGATAGTCCACCATGACCTGCAGTGAGAGTTGAGAGGTCAAAATCCAAAGTATGCCGTAAGAGATAAGTCCAGCATGACTGTTGTGATAGGTAAGAGGTCAGACTCCACTGTCCAGAGGATGTCATGAGAGACTATGCCCGTGAGAGATATGCCCGTGAGAGTATGCCCATGAGGATGCCCATAAGAGGTCGTGAGAGATAAATGGCCTGATGCTGAGGATGATGCTAGATCTTGAGAGGCTTGGTGATGCTGAGGATGATGCCAGACCACTGTGAGGATGCTGAAGACTAAAAATGCTGCTGCTAATCGTGAGCTATTGCGTGCTCCAAAAAAATAACAGTTAAAAAAAACCACAACGAATGGATTAGTGCATGATGAATGACAATGTTTTATGCAATTTTATAATTATTTAAAACATTCTAGAAGAATAAACCCTAAGCAATTACCCAATTACTAAAAAAACAATTAAAAAAATCGATTTTTGCATGAAGAAAAATAGAAACATGACAAAAAAGTCAAAATCGATTTGGAAACAAGTTTTCGTATTGGGAAACGTTTCCACCCAGCTAGAAACAAGTTTTCTGGAAGTACCATATAGGTTTCCTTGTTTCCATACGGAAACGTGCTGGGGATGGCAGGGGGTCCACATTTCCTGCAACGTAGCTATGATGTTTTGGCAATTTTTGAAGTAATGAAATTGGAATTTCGAACCCAATACGATATGGTTCATGTAATGATGTCCAATATATTTTTAATATCAGGTTCAAACCACTTTCAAGTCACTCATATATTTTGGAAGGTTTAGGGTTCGATTCTCCTTGGTTTCCTAGCTCCAAAGCCATACTTTTGGGAGTTTTTTCTATGAGATGTTACATCTGAGATTCTTATAAGAAATATTTCATCTCTAATGGACCTATTATGATATGATTTATTGTATCTACAAATGATACATCTTTCTGATATGTTTTGACTAAGTTTCATAATAATTTTGTACACTATGCCTAGATCCCGATGCAAAAATGACTAGTTTTCCAGTTTGAAGCAATTAGTGTATCTAAACATGTCCATTTCATTTATTTCCTATTATTATATTTAATTAAAATTATAATTATTTCATCCAGTGTTTGAAAACATTCAGTAATCATTTTTATGCATTTGAAATTCATTGAAGTTTGACTAGTTGCTTAGTCCCAACGACTAGCTTTCATGTTGCAATCCTTAGATTTTATTGTAACTATCCATACCTATTTTAAAAATATGCATATAAATGTTATCATTCTAGATACAGACTTAGAACCTTCCTAATCCTTCCTTAGTCTTTGGTTTCTTGGAATTGATTGTTAAGATCTCAGTTTGCACCAATACGGACTTCTAGAAGCCTCGCAGTAGACTTCATCCAGGATGATTCTAAAAACCTAAAAGGGACCAAAATCAAGGTTGTTAGGGATCTGAGCATTCATTCTCCTAACTTTTCTTTTGGTTTCTCATGCAAACCCTAGTACAATTCCTATTTTTACTAGGAAAATTTTCTCACTTGTTAACTAGTTGTTTAATTTTTTATCATATAGAGTTTGTGGACATGATTGTTTCCTTAGGTTCATTATAATATACTAATCTAAATAATGAAAAGTATCAAAAATTTCCAATCCACTTGATCATATTCTTTGATAAAGTCCATTTTTAGGAGAAAAGCCTGAATATTTCTAGATTTGATAGAATGTAGACATTCCCAAGCCACTCGAATTGCATTGGGTATTTTCCTATTAGGTAATAAACCAAATTGTTCCTTTTATACATATTTTACCAGAATAGGTTTAATATTTCTTGATATAATAATTTTTATAACTTTTTAAACATGATTACATAAATATATAGGTCTATAACCATTAAAGACGCTAGCTTGTCTTTAATAGGGATAAGAGCAATATAAGTAGAATTCAAATTCTCAAAGACATTTCCTAGTCTCTGAGAATCCTCTATAGTTTCCACCAATTCTTTCCCACCTAAATAAAACAAAAAATGGTGTAATAAAAACTCTACTTTCTAACATTTGGGTCAGGGATTTTATTCCTGACAAACTATTTTAACACGCTTTTTACTTCCTCTTATGGGACTGCTTCTCCAAATTTTTCTCCCTCCTCAGTATTGAACATTCTAGGATAATGTCTTAGGATATTCAATTGTTCTGATAGATTTTTAAAATCACTTTGTTTAAATATGTCTTTAAAGTGAGAAAGAGAACTATATATCTAAAGAACTTTGATCTGTCAAAGTATCTCCATTCGAGTTCTTTAAATCCTATATGGAAATTTCGATTCTCCTTTAATTTTCATAGTTCTATTTTTTCTTTTTTATCGATGTAATATCCCAAAAAATTGAAAATAATTTTTTATAGGCTAGTAAAAACTACCTGAATGGAACATTATTACTCTTGTGGAATACACATACATTACTTATACTGTTGTCTATTCATTAGCTGGCCTGATGTTCTATCCTTTACTTTTAGTTGTTTATTATTAGTAGATTTTACTTATGATGTCATAAGTCTATTTATTGAATTATTCTCTTGTTTGACATTACTGTCGATGTGTTAATGACTTGCATAGAACCTTGCTTACTTTAGTGCATTGTTTACTTTGTTATTTATTGAGTTTTGACTTGACTTTGTTTGTGGGAATAAAGTGGGAGGAGTGGTGGGACTCATCTCCCATGATGGTGTGAGAGGTAAATTATTACTTGACACACAGGCTTACTTAGTTCAATCGAACTAAGGCACCTCTTTTACCCAATATGTAGACTATACCTAGCGACAAAGTTTTGAAGAGTGCTTAAACAAATTGGTTAAATGTATATCTACTGTTCGTCACTATACTTCATTACGTGCTTAGTTTAGTAAGGTGAAATTACTCCTCTCATTATTTTATTAACAAGGTTAAAATGCCTATGCCGTATTGTTATTCTGTTATGTAATCATACTTTAGTTTATTTAATGAAAAGTATTAACATCTTTCTTAATTTTGTTTACAGGATATATCTTGGAATGATTTCAACTTGGAGTTTTAATAAAACTAGGCTACTTACCATGGCATATCCCATATGCCATGGTTCTCTAAGAACTTAATCTTAGGGAACATAACCCATGTTTAAACTTAAGAGATAAGTGATGCAATTCTTTGTTATGACTTAGGATTAGCGCTCTACCATGTATGAATGAGACTTGGTACTAAATTCGAAGTCCTACGTTTAATGTTTTGGGGTGACAAAACAATCTATGGGTCATACATTACACAGACCTTGTAATATATGATACATTGCAAGGGTTTTGGGTGGCATTATTTATCATATGGTTGAACCATAGATTAGAGGGGTTTATGCATTGCATTGAAGATCATGAAATACAACGAGACTGAACAATGGAGATTTGGTTTTGGCAATGCGATAATGATTACCAGCTGGTGCCATTAATGCTCTTGGAAAATGTGCCATCCCCAAGCTTAGGGATTTGGCACACGATGGATTTGTCATGTGTGTTAGTTGAGTTGGGGTTTCATCTTCAATTTGATTTTGGTTGTAGGTGACACGGTAATGAAAGTGGGGTGGCCCCATACTTTTCTATCGACTCCAAAGTGTTTGCAAAGTGGCCATGGTAAGCCTATGAGAAATTCTATACTTGCTACCTCTCGGCCCTTTCGGGAAGACTACGTTTGGATTGTTTCTTGGTTAGGGTTTTATGCTATGGGTTTCAATTTCTCCTTCAGGCTTAAGATTACAGACTTGGGTTTATTTTAATTGTTAAGGCATTACGCCACGAAGTAACTCGTAATCCATTCGGCTCTATGTAAATAAGTTTTGGTTATGTAAATCGTTATTTCGATTTGGGCCTTTTTAGCCACGAGATGCACCATTGCTTGCAATGGTGCATTATACCATTCGCATGCCTATGTAACTTGGTCCTTGGTCTTAAATGACGAATCCATAGCAATTCTTGATATCCACTGTGTAAATGGATATATACTATTTTTATTTCATTATCATGGTTATTATTTTATGCTTTGTATAATATCAATACACTATGTTATTCTGTTTGTTATGGTAAATTTACATGGGCATTCGTGTGCTTGAAGGTTCTATGTATAATGGTGTTCCTTAGCTTTATACTATAAATACATTGACAGTGTGGGTATAAGCCATTCCGTGAATGGCATGAGCCTTTCCCATGGTCCGTGATAGCTTAGTGTAGGGTTTTAATTATTGTTATTAGTTCTTATGTGATGTGGACTCCAAAGAGCCATGGGTGGGGAACCCGTGATGGCCAACGTTACTGTAGGGTTATTTTGGAAAGACTTTGTGTTAAACTTATAAACTTGGCCGAGCCTTGAATGTAGTTAAGGTATTACAACCTCACTGTTAGCGTATGAATTTGTTTATTACATAGCATTTGGTGTATTTATAGATTGCAGCCCACATACTTTAGACGTATAGTGTGCCATGTGTAAAGATTGTTATACGATTTGCTTACTATTTTTGTATAAAATGCTATGATTTGTTATTACTATTTTTTCCTTGGTTCTGGACATCCATAGGAATCTATGTCATGACGTCTATTGGAAAAATGGGTTTTAATTATTAGTTGTTTAATGTTACGTGACGGCTGTGTACAGATTTATATGGGATATTTAAACACTTTATGATTTATGAAAAAGGATGACTATAATAATAGGACTGTAGGTTATTTTATAACCATGAGTTATGTAAAAGAATGCGATACTAGATTAAGAGATTAGAACTATGGAATTTATATAATAATATAGAGGTTTGATATTGGACCACATGGATGGTCATGCTTCCTTCTCTGTTTGGTTAAATTATGATTATGTTTATTTAATGGAATGTTATGATATTTAATTTATACTCATTGAGATAGACCTTGAAGGTATTTAATGATTTTCTATCTTAGATTTAGTTTTCATTTGTTCTTAGTTGATTTAGTTTAGAATATTTAATTATGTACTTTATTTTATAAGTAATATAATTAGTAGATTAATTATAAAACTATTTGAATACTGTTATCTATGTATATATATATATATATATATATATATATATATATATATATATAACATGTACTTCTGAGCTAAATTTGAATTTAAGACAAGCCTCTGCTGACAAAAAAAATATGTCAGCAGGGCAATGAAACCTAAAGAAAAATTATATGCTAACTGGTAACAAAATCTAGATATAGTAAACATAAGCTAAGCATGGGAATAATACAAAAATCAACTTAAAAGTAAAAACCCTTGTAATATATAGCATTATAATAAAATTTATGGCCTAAGCTTAGTATTAAAGAAAATACAAACCCTAACAGATTCTAACGAGAGAATCCTACACATAGGGTTAGGAAATGTATTGAAATAATTTACCTAGTATATCCAACAATTAAATTTAGAGAAATAGAATAGGCAGTCTAGTGCTTCATACCTGAACTTGAAGCTCTGTTAACGACTGAACTTGCACACTCAAATAACCAACATTAACAATTCAATGCGTACCTGACCTATGTTTGATGACCAAATGACTTGGGAACTACCACATTCCACCCAACCATGACCCAAAACTATTCCTATTTTAAATTCAGATCCCCCCGAGATGGACTCCAACATGCAAGTAGATTAGAGCTCCTAAGGTAGGGTTTCTTAATTGGTATTCAGTTCTGAATCAATTCTCCTTTCCTTGCAGGAAAATGATTCTCCAAGAAATCATTTGAGAGAAGAATAGGCATAAATCATAATTTCCCTAGATCAAATTAGAACCCCAAGCATTTCCTTGGCTTGAGTCTTTATAGATAGATTTTTCAGTCAAAGAGACAATTAAGTCAAGAAACCTTGGTTTATTGATTTAACCCTTTTCAATTACTTTGGGTAATTATTAATATTTTAACTTAGGAAGATTCTACTAGTTCCTAGTTGGACTTTTATAGACATTATACTATTTATTAATCTTTAATAATAAATAATAATTGATGGAGCTTCTCTTAGTTCTTTCATTTATTTATATTATTAATATATTTACTTCTTTATACATACCATGTATAAAGTACATAATAATATAATAATTTGTTAACATTTGTCACTGGAATCATATACCATGATCCCTAGACTTAATGACACTTCTTCAGTAAGTCCAAGTAGGTAGATTGTTTAGGTCTACTAGGCTAGGAAACTCTAAACATCCTTGCATGTTGGATTTCCCTCATATAATGTGGTACCTCTTCAGTACCTTCATGAGATTACAAAAATTTTCCTCGAGTCGTTTTCACTCAAAAATTATTAAATTATTTTCAGTAACCTCTAGTGCTTACCAGATCCCATACTCAATGCTTAAATAGGGAGTTACAATTCAGTGCATTTCCAAAGCTCCTCGCTCAACACTAGTTCTAGGATGTACTTGTATGATACACCTAGGGATACAATGGCCAAGGATCTGATGCTCCAGAGCTTATGCTTAACATCAACATGGAAGGATCAAGGTCTTATGCCCAACACATCCAATTATATTTTCATGTGTTCTAGAGCTTCCTGCTCAACACAAAGGTAAGTATTCATCTCCATGGCTTCTCACTCAATGCAAATCATCAATCACTCAAGTGCTCTAGAGCTCCTCACTCAACATAAAACATATCATCAATCATGTGCTTTAGGGTCCACGACCAACACAAAACATCTCATCAATCATGTGGTTAAAGATCCATGACCAACACAAACAAGCATATACATACATCATCAATAATTGTCTTACACCCAATATATAAAAATAATCATCATGTTCATATGCAGTGGGGTATTCGACCCAATATAACAATAAAAATCAAGATAATCATCATAATCAATAGGCACCTACCTATAAGTGTTAGGTCCAAAATTCAGGATATTACATCCCTCCCCGCTTAGAACAACACCGTCCCTAGTGTTCTAGGGACTCGAAACGATATCATGAAACAAGGTGGGGTAATCCTTTCTCATGGTAGCCTCATTCTCCCAAGTAGCCTCATCAACCTCAAAGTGCTTCGACTAAACTTTCAATTGGACTACGGTGCACTTCCAGAGCTGCACCTCTCTCTTGTCCAAAATATGAGTAGGCTTAGGGGAAAACTCCCCTTCAGGTTCCACCTATAATAGGGACCAATCAAAAACATGTTTAGTATCATAAACATATTTCTTTAACAAAGATGCATGGAAAACATCGTGGAATCTTACATGCGCGGGAAATGCTAGTTCATAAGCCACTTGCCCTTTTGTTGGCTAGTATTTCAAAAGGTACACAAAATATAGGTGCTAACTTACTGCACCTACCCAAGCTCAATGAGATTTGTTTGGATTTTACTTTCAAGTAAACACGATCACCTATTTGAAATTCCTTGTATTTCCTTTTCCAATCCGCGTAACTTTTCTGGCAGTCCTGTGCTTCTTTAAGGTTCACTTTGACCTTGGCAACCAACTGTTCCAATTCCATCAACAAATTAGGCCCTAACATGAGCCGATCCACTGGTCTATCTCGAGTAACCAGTGTTCTACACTTCTGTCCATAGAGTACCTCAAAGGGACTCATCTTGGAAGAATCCTTATAACCATTGTTATATGCAAACTCTGTGAGGTGCAGGTAATCCTCCCACTTCATGGTATTGTTCATGACAAACATTTAGAGCATATACTCGATGATCTGGTTTACTCTCTCTGTCTGCCCAACTATCTACGGGTGATATGTAGTGCTGAAGTTCAACCGTGTCTCCAATCCAGAGAAGAAAGATCTCCAAAATTTTCCTGTAAACTTAACATCTAGATCTGAGATAATTTCCCTAGGTATCCCATGTAATCTAAATATCTCTTTCAAAAATATATCAGCAATGTTCATGGCCTTGTAGGTTGACTTCATAGGAATGAAGTGTGCTTCCTTCGACAACTTGTCGATGACCAAAAAAATAGAATCATTTTGCTTCTTACTTTTCAGTAAACTAGTGATAAATTCCATACTGATAACCTCCCGCTTCCATTTCGGAATGGAAAATGGTTGCAGCAATTCCACAGGATACTGATGCTCATCTTTGACTAGCTGGCACTCTTGATATTTTGCAATAAACATTACAATGCCGACCTTTAACTTGGGATAGAAAAAGTGTCTCTTGATAGTTGATATCATCTTTTGATATCTCGGGTGCCATGAATAGGGTGCCTGATGAAATTCTATGAGGATGCTAGACCGAAGGTCCCCTCCTTTTGGAACATACAAGTGATCCTTGGACCATAGCAGTCCGAATCCGTCTACCTCAGTATTCTTTTTGTTGTTGAAACAACCTGTCCTCCTAGGATTTATTGAGGATCTCTACATAGAAGGGAAATAGTCCACATACCCAACCAAGTATCTACTTGGAGCAATTTATTATGCAAAATAAAGAATGTTACATGAGCTTCTCATAATCGATCAACTAGCCAAGGACCCTCCATGCTTTTTAAGTAGAGATCATGGACAAATCGGGTGTTAAGCCATGGATCAATGGTAGGTATGATCTAAGAGAAGTTGAACCGTCAGATCACTTTATGTCTAGAACATATCATGATCGTCGAATTAGAATATTTATAAATGCATACTAATGCATACTAGAGAAACACACTTTACCTAATGGATATATTACACAAGTTGATCTTAACTAAATCCTAAGTGTTTAAATATCCTAACACCCCCTCTTAAGAACAACTTGGGATAGGATTGAAAGATTTAAAAAGTTACATTATTAGGAGAAGGAAAGAGGCATTAGAGCCTATCCCCCCTTAAGGACACATCCCTCAACTCCTAACATAGATCGAAGTTTAGAAAAATTCACTTCCGTAAGAGACTTGGTGAAGATGTTCGCAGCTTGATCATCTGTAGGGAAATAGAGAATTTCAAGAACACGATCATGAACAAGATTTTTAATGAAGTGCATGTGTAGCTCAATGTGTTTACTGCGTTGATGTAGAACTGGATATTTTGATGTAGAACTAGATCTTTGGCAAGCTTCATGGCACTTTGATTGTCGCACCAAAGTGGAGTAGGCTACTGCTGCTTGAATCCAAACTCTAATAGGATATGTTGAAGCGATAGATCTTCCTGACTGGAATTAACTGTAGCTCAATATTCTACTTCTCCTAAAGAAAGAGCAAGAGCTTGTTGTTTCTTACAAGCCCAAGTGACAGGTACATATTCTATACTGAAAACATAACCTGCAGTAGACTTTCTATCATCAAGATCGTCGGCCCAATTTGAATCAGTGAAACCAACCAACAAAGGTGTCCCCCTTGTACTATAATGAATCCCAAACTAAATTGTACCTCGAATATATTGAAGTATTATTTTTGCTGCTTTATAGTGACTTTCATGAGTTGTTTGCATATAACGGGCAACAATACAAATGGCAAAGGAAATATCAAGACGAGAATGAGTCAAGTATAAGAGACTACCAACAAGCTGACAATACAAAGTTGCATCTACTTTAGGGGAAGTACAAGTGGTAGCAAGTTTGATTCCAGACTGGAAGGGAGAAGGGGCTGGTTTACAATCTTCCATGTGAAAGTGACGAAGAAGGTCACATGCATACTTAGACTAGGAAATAAATATTCCTTCTTCGGTTTGCAAGACTTGGAGACCAAGAAAATAATGCAAATTTCCTAAGTCTGACATTTCAAAAAATTTCTTAAGACTGGATTTCACATGGGTTAAAAGTTTAGGGTGACTACCAGTAAGGATAAGATCATCAACATAAAGAACAAGTATGATGAGATAGTTTCATACTTTCTTGGTATAGACATTGGGGTTATAATGGCATATAGAAAAACCAGTGTTAAGGAGAAAGCTATCCATTTTGTCATACCAAGCTCTAGGAGCTTGCTTAAGGCCATATAAGGATTTCTTAAGGAGACAGACAAGACTAGAGTTATCCTAAATATATCCAAGAGTTTGTTCCATGTAAATTTCCTCCTGTAAATCACCATATAAAATGCAGACTTGAAATCCATTTGATGGAATTCGCAGTTATGCAAGTTGCAAGGGAAAGAACAAGGTGGATGGAGTTCATTTTAGTGATAGGACCAAAGGTTCCATTGTAGTCAATCCCTTCAACTTGGGAAAAACCTTTGGCAACTAGCATTTCCTTAAGTCTTTCAACACTTCCATTTGATGCATACTTAGTTCTATAGACCAATTTACATATGACAAGTTTTATTCATTTTGGAGGAGGAACAAGATCCCAGGTATCGTTTGCCATTAAGGAACGATATTCTTCATCCATAGCTGCATCCCAAACTATATTTTCTTGAAGCTTCTGCAAAAGTTTCTAGATCATGATTCTCAAAAACTTCATCCAAAAGAGAAGAGGCTTGTTGAAACTAAGAACGTGTTTGATGTTGATTTCTAGGATCATCGGCAAGATCACCAGCTACTTCACATGTTGAACGGACCCACCGAGGAAGCATTGGTGTTGGTGCAACTAAAGGAACATTAGCTGGCGGAGGTGGATTTTCATCTTCATTGTCATCATCAGAAACTAGAGTTGGAAACCTATCAAGGAAGTTGGAAGAAGAAGAAGGCATAATCGTCGAATCAAGCTCGTAAGCCAAGGATGGCACACCCTCCAAGTTAGGCTTGTAGGCCAAGAGATTTTCATCAAATTTAACATCTCTTCTAAATATTATATCATGAGAATGTGGTTGAAGAATTTTATAACCTTTTACATCTTCAGAATATTCAACAAATATGCACTTTTCACTTTTAGGCTGCAACACTTTCCATTTTTCATTCAGAATGTGAGCCCATGCTTCACAACCAAACACACGAAGGTGACTTACATCTAGTTTAATTTTACTCCATGCTTATTTCAATGTCATACCTTGCAAAAATTTAGTGGGTGTGCAATTAACTATGTAATTTGCACAATTTATGGCCTCAGCCCAATATTAAAGACTTAGTCCTTTAGATTGGATCATACAATTTGCCATTTCTTTTAAAGTGCGGTTCTTCTGTTCAGCTACACCATTTTTTTGTGTTGTATAAGGAACATTGTCTTGTTGGTTTCCTTTTTCAGTGAAAAAAGTAGTGAACTTTTTGTTAACATATTCTCCTCCATTGTCAAATCTTAACTTAATAATTTGATGACCAGATTGTTTTTCAACAAGAGCCTTGTAGGAAAAGAACATGCTAAATACTTCACTCTTAAGTTTTAGGAAGTAAACCCAAGTGTGTTTGGAGGAGTCATCAATGAAAGTTAAGAAATATTTGAAACCAGAAAAGGAAGCAGATGGAAGAGGACCACACAAGTCACTATGCACAAGCTATAAGGGAATCGAGGCGTGCCAATAGGCACATTTGTCAAAATTGTCTTAATGATTTTTTTCGAGTACACAACTGGAACAAACACCATCTTTGCAAGATACCATCGAAAGACCATTCACCATATTGTATTTACATAGTTGATGCAATGAGCGATAATTTAAGTGACCAAATTGCTCATGCCAAAGTTTGCTCAAGTTATCATTATGAGCAACAAAAACTGAAGGAAAAGTTGATGACCCAAAGTTGTTAAATTTGTACAACCTGGTATTATCATCAATAGTTCCAATAGCAAGGACATTTTCATTATTTTTAAAATCCTTGATTACAGCTTGGTGAGGTGTAAACGTCACTATTTTACCTTCACCCGAATGAGTAATTTGATAGATTGATAACAAATTGTAGGAAATTTTTGGAACACATAGTACATCACTGAAATGACCATTTTCTACTAGAACTATTCCAAATACTACAACACTTAGAGATATATCATCACGAACAAATATTTGTTTGATGTTACATTCGTGTATAGTAGAAAAGATGGCTTGATCCTTATCCATATGATAAGATGCTCCAGAATCAATGAGCCATTCATTTGAAGTAGAGGAAGAAGATGTAGTACAAGAAGCACAAAGTGTATGTCCATGAGCGGTATATTCTGAAGATGAATCTAGGATGATGTGATACTTCTTCATTACTGCTTCCAAGGATTCCATCTTCTTGAAACACTTAGATTCATCATGATTATATTTCCCACCAAAATTAGAATGACGCTCAGTCTTCTTTCCTTTTGTCTTGGATCCTTTGTCATTTTTTAAAGAATGAGTTGACTGAGAGGGTTTGGAACCCTTCTTTGACTTATTATTGTGAAAATTCAGTTTCTTGGGAGGCTTGGACTTTTCTTTTTGTTGGGACAATAAGGATTTCCCAGATGTATCTGCATTTTTAATTATTCCAAGATTAATGAGCTTATCTTGCTCTCTAATTAAGGAATAACAAAAGGATTCAAGACTAGGCTCTTAAGTGCTAGATGCAGTCAAGGATTCTTTCATGGAGCAAAATGTAGATACAAAAACAGAATATGTAGGTCCAAGTTTGGAAAGAATATGATAAATACATTGTTTGTCTTCTTTCTTAATCTTGTATTCTTCACATAAGAGTCTAAGAGTTTTATACTTAGATAAATAGTCTTGAATGCATGAAAAATCACTTCGATTCAAAGAAATCAACTCATTCTCAAGTTGATGACCTTGAATGTCATTGTGTTTACCAAACACAAATTCAAACTTTTCCCAAGATTTATCAGGTTCATCAATTCCATATGTGTGGAATCGCAAATCAATAGGGATTGACATCCCAATCAATCCACAAGCTTTATCACATCTATTTTCCCATTTTATTTTCTTATCATCATCAGTGGATTTTGTTTCTTTCCCTGACATAATTCTGAAAAGTCCCTTACTTCGTAGAACATCCTCCATATGAAATTTCCATGATAAATAGTTAGAATTGGTAAGTATAATATCACAAGGGGCGGCCATACTGTAAAATAATGGCTAAAACAATAGAATCTAACTATATTGATGCAAAGAGATCAAAAAATTAAGATGTTTAAAAAAACAGCACTGAAAACTGATTCTGGATGATGAAGTTATGCTTGATAAAAAAAAATGTTGAAGATGTCCCCAAAACTTATGTGACAGATATTAAATTGGCCAACTAAAAAAAAGAACCCCCTTCTTCCCAAGATGAACTTTTGACAATCACTTATAAGAAAGCTGCTTTTAAGTGAATCACTTTTGTAAAATAAGTGATGTTCACCTTTACAATAATGTTACTTTTAAATAGTGTCGCAATAAATTAAAGACTTAAGTGACTCACTTTTATTTTATTTTATTTAATGAGATGCACTTTTACAATAAAATAGCTTGAAAAAAGAAATTGCATGCACTAAAAAGTAACTTAATAAGACTTGAACACAAGACCTATTATGGAATAAAACAACTTTGAACCAAGCGAGCTAAGTTTAAAAGATATGTAAAAGAATGGAAAGAGGAAGGCAGCTCTTTTTTATTTTACTCTTCTCTCTTGTTCTCTATGCTTGCCTTCTTTTCCTGTAAATCACACAAAAAAAACGAAAAACAAAAACAAAAAAAAAACTTTTCCACACTATGGGGTTAGATCTTGGTTAGCTTACACAGAAAATCTATGTTTTCAAGTTTTCTCGTTGTTTTTTATTCACCGTGATCACACAAGGTGCACGACAAAGAGCATACGTAGCCGATAAGATAAGAAAAAAACTTCCCCTTTCTATTTCTGATTCGCCGCGATCGCGCAAGGTGCACGAAAAAGAGCATATGCAGCCAGGGATGGCAATAGTACAAGACTAAAATAATAAAGATCTAGTAATAAAACTAATAAAATATGAGAGATTTAAAACAAATAAAACAAATCCATCATTGTAACATTATACTTTTAGATTTTTCGAAATGGTTATTTCTAGATCAAACAAAAATGGTTTTTGATGAAATGAAAACTATTTCTTAATGGAAATGATGCTCTAGACACAATGGAATAGCTCCCACATCCCAAAAATGCACAAAAACTCCAGAACCAGAAACCCTTTCAAATTTTTGGCAACACCAGTCCCAGATCTTGATCAAAACCAGAAGCATCTCTTCATAAACGTTCTGATACCATGTTCGGGTACATAGGGTACTCCCAAAATACCAAACACCTAGAGTAACCACTTCACACAAATAGGTCATAGATCAATACACCGATGTTTGTCACGTGGTTAAAACCATCGAGAGGAAAACAGTCCTTGGCCCCATCCAAACAGCTACTTAGATCAATTTATTATGCAAAAAATAGAAAGTTACATGAGCTTCACATAATCTATCAACTAGCCAAGCATGCTCCATGCTCTTTAAATAGAGATCATGGACCAATCAGGTGTTAAGCCACATATCAATGGTAGGTATGATCTAAGAGAAGTTGAACCGTCGGATCACTTTATGTCTAGAACATATCCTGACTGTCGGATTAGAATATTTGCAAATGCATACTAATGCATACTAAAGAAACACACTTTACCTAATGGATATATTACACAAGTTGATATTAACTAACTCTTAAGTGTCTAAATATCCTAACATCGATGACCAAACAAATAGAATCATTTTGCTTCTTACTTTTCGGTAAACCCGTGATAAAGTCCATACTGGTAACCTCCCACTTCCATTTTAGAATGGGAAATAGATGTAGTAATCTGGCAGGATGCTGATGCTCAGCTTTAACTAGCTGTCACTCCTGACATTTTGCAATAAACATTGCAATGCTAGCCTTTAACTTGGGCTAGAAAAAGTGTCTCTTGATAGCGGATATCATCTTTTGATATCTCGAGTGCCCTGTGTAGGGTGCCCGATGAAATTATGTGAGGATGCTAGACCGAAGGTCCCCTCCTTATGGAACATACAATCGATCCTTGGACCATAGTAGTTCAGATTTGTCTACCTTGTATTCTTTTTGTTGTTGAAACAACCTGTCCTACTAGGCTTTCTTGAGGATCTCTACATAGAAGGGGTCAACCTTGTTGACCGCTCTAATCTTCTCATGGAAATATGCATTAGTTTGACTCAAATTCACCTTATAAATCATATGAGTTTGTCGGCCTAAAGCATCGACAACCTTATTCTCCTTTCCCTTAATGTGCTTAAGCTCGAAATAGTACTCGCTAAGGAAAGCCAACCATCTAGATGACCTTGCGTTCAGATCCGGTTGATCAATTAAATACTTCAAACTCATATTGTCTGTCCTTAGAAGGAACTTCCTTCCCATGAGGTAGCACCTCCACATCCTCAAAGCATGGATGATGGATGCTAACTCAAGATCATGTGTAGGGTAATTTTGCTCATGTTCTTTCAACTTTCGCTATTCGTAACAGATCGTGTGATCATTTTGGAAGAGGAATCCTCCAAGTCCTTCCTTGCTTGCATCCATGCAAACAACTAAATCCACATCGGGATCCGCAATTCATAACACTGGTGCGCTCATCAAAAGCTGCTTAAGATTTTGAAAGATTTCTTCACACTTAGCGGTCCATAAGAACTTACTTGCATTCTTCTGTAAAGCAGTCATGGGGAAAGCAATTCTCGAGAAGTTCTCAATGAACTTTCTATAATATCCAGTTAATCCCAAAAATGACCTAATGTTAGTGACACTAGTAGGGGTAGGCCAATCCTTTATGGATTTAATCTTTTCCCAGTCCACATCTATCCCTATCTTGGAGATAATGTGACCTAGATACTGTATCTGTGGTTTGTCAAAATCACATTTACTAAACTTTGCGTAAAGCTGGTGTTATCTCAACACTTCTAGTACTACACAAAGGTGTTCTTCATGTTCTTCTTTATTCTTTGAATAAACCAGTATTTCGTCTATACATACCAAGACAAACTTATTTAGATACCTACTGAATATGTTGTCCATCATACACATAAAGTTTGTGGGTGCATTAGTCAACCCAAACGGCATCACTACAAACTCGCAGTGCCCGTACCTTGTACAAAAGGTGGTTTAATGAATATCCTCTTTGCCAATCCATACATAATGGTATTCAAATCGTAGGTCAATGTTTGAAAATATTCTGGCTCCTCCCACCTGATCAAACAAGTCGTCGATCCGGGGGAGTGGGTAACGGTTCTTGATAGTAATTTTGTTCAACTAACGGTAATCAATGCACATTCGCATCGTACCATCTTTCTTCTTTACGAACAAAATCGATTCTCCCCAAGGGGACACATTGGGTCAGATATACCCTTTCTCTATCAACTACTGCAACTAGAGTTTGAGTTCCACCAACTCAGGTGCACTCATGTGGTATGGGACTTTGGTGGCTGGAACTGATCTTGGGTTCAGTTTGATGGAAAATTCTAGGTCTTGTTTCAGAGGTAATCCATCGATTTCCTCAGTAAACACATCTTTGAATTCTTCAAGAATGGGGAAGTATTCTATGCATTGTTCCCAATCAGACTCTATGTCTCGGATGTTCACTACAAACAACTTGTAGCCTTTCCTAATGCATTTATTTTCCTGTAAGGAAGATATTTGTCTTACAGAAACTTTATTTGGAGTGCTGTGAACCTTCACTTGGTTCCCTAGGCTATTAGTACACAAGATAGACTTGTGCAAACAATCGACCATGACATGGTGTTGTTCTAGCCAGTCCACGCCGATAAGTATGTCGTATGATACTAAAGGTAGGATGTTCAGGTTTACTTTCGTGAGAAAACCATTCAGGTTTACCTCACATTCTTTAACAATTTTTGAAACATTCTATTTCATACCAATGGCTAATTGAACCAGCCAAGGTTTTTCATGTTTTACTTTGCCTAGTTTGCATTCATCAATAAATTTAGGAGAAACATAGCTCTGGCAAGCACTGGGATAAATAAGTATTGAAATAGAAGCATTCAAGATCTTACCTTCTATTTCAACCATCGTAGCTTGATGATATACCTGTCGGCCATCCAATGTGCCAGAGATCTGGGGTGTTCTAGCTATGTCCTCAACAATTGGTTCTTCTTGTAAGTTGTACAAGACCCCACCAGTCTTGTTCTTATGATCTCGTGCATAGTGAGGCCTGCTTCATTTCCAACACTTGATCTGTAGTGGGGTATCATTGTTTCCACTTGCTACAAGTTCACCAAAATTAGCAGCAGGTACAAAAGGATTTGTACCAGATCTATTAAAGTTATTGTTCGCTTGAAAGCTATTATTTTTCTTTCTGTATGGTTGTGGGTTGGACCTAGGTTTGTGGTTATCGGAGAATTTGTTAGACTTGTCTCAGTTTCGGTTCATGTTCTCCTACCTAAGCTATCCATGCTCATAATAGATCCTATCTTTGTGTAGCATGGTATCCAAAGTCTTAGGCATGTCGAATTCAATCCTGTCCTGAAAACTAGGAGGAAGAAATCCTAGGAATTGCTAGATATTTACCTTTTCTTCTTTGATGTATGGTACATAATGTAAAAGATCTATAAATATGTTAATAAACATGTCCATAGTCATGGATCCCATGTGTAGTTCATGAAACACTTTCACTTTTTGGTCAAAGAACCTTTTCAGCATATATTTTTCTTGGAACAGTTTTCGAAAAGTATCCCAACATATTTCCTGCAACTCATCTTTCTTGGTGTGTTTTAAATCCCTTCACCATCTTAATTTCTTACAATTTAAGTTATAGATGGCAAGCCTAGCCTTCATTTCACTTGAGTAGTTATGAACCTGGAAATACTTACTCATTTCCAGCAGCCACTCTTCAGCCTTTTCTCCAGTGTTTACTTCACCTTCATAGGTCGGGGATCTTATTTTTTGAAACTCCCCCTAAAGACTATCATCACTCATTTTCTTCTTTTTTTGGGGAGAAAGAGAGTCATCACTGGAAGGATTGTGATGCTCTCCCTTTGGTGCTTCATGGGTGCATTCTTCTTTTTCCCTTCCTCTTGGGATGCTGACCTATTTCGGGTAAGGTTCTCTTTTGGAACTGTTTGTGGGCTGAGTAGATTTACCTTCCAGGATTCCTCCCATCATATTTCTTATTAAGGCTTCATTTATAGCTGGTTGCTTTTTCCTTTCATTCAAGCTATCTTCTCTGAAACGTTTCAATTCAACTTGAAGACTATGTAAAGTTTTCAAAACATCAGATTTAAAATCTACCACCAGCTTTGCTTCCGGAGTGGGGGCGGTTATCTTTCCTTACTGAATGTTTTCTTCCTTAGTATTCATAAAGTGAACAGTGCTGTAAAAATTCCTGTAACTGCAAAAAAAAAAATTAATAACTGGAAATTTTTTTGTTAGAAATCAAAATTTTAATATTATACTTTATATTTCCTTTGCGGTGATATCTTAGTGCACTCATAGGTCTCTTTGTATTGAACTAGGCTCTAATACCACTTGTAATGTCCCAAAAAAAAAATTAAAAAAAAAGTATAGGCTAGTAAAAACTACCTGAATGGAACATTATTACTCTTGCAGAATACATGTACACTACTTATATTGTTTTCTATTTGTAAGTTGGCCTTACGTTCTGTCCTTTAATTCCAGTCATTTATTATTAGTACATTTTACTTATGATGTCATAAGTCTATTTATTAAATTATTCTCTTGTTTGACATTATTGTCGATGTGTTAATGATTTTCATAGAACCTTGCTTACTTTAGTGCATTGTTTATTTTGTTATTTATTAAGTTCTGACTTAACTTTGTTTGTGGGAAAAAAGTGGGCGAAGTGGCGAGACTCATCTCCCATGACGGTCTGAGAGGTAGAGTATTACTTGACACGTAGACTTACTTAGTTCAATCGAACTAAGGCACCTCTTTTACCCTATATGCATATTATACCTAGTGACAGAGTTTTGAAGAGAGCTTAAACAAATTGGTTAAATGTATACCTATTGTTCATCACTATACTTCATTACGTACTCAGTTTAGTAAGGTGAATTACTCCTCTCATTATTTTATTAACATGGTCAAAATGCCTATGTCATATTTTTATTCTGTTATGTAATCATACTTTAGTTTATTTAATGAAAAGTATTAACATCTTTCTTAATTTTGTTTACAGGTTATATCTTGGAACGATTTCAACTTGGAGTTTTAATAAAACCATGCTACTTACCATGGCATATCCCATATGCCATGGTTCTCTAAGCAGTTAAGCTTAGGGAACATACCCCATGTTTAAAATTAAGAGATAAGTGATACAAGTCTTTGTTATGACTTAGGATTAGCGCTCTACCATGTATGAATGAGACCTGGCACTAAATCCTTAAGTCCTACATTTAATGTTTTTGGGTGACAAAACAATGTATGGGTCTTATATTACACAAACCTTGTAATATATGATACATTGCAAGGGTTTTGTGTGGCACGATTTATCATATGGTTGAACCATAAATTAGAGGGGTTTATGCATTGCATTGAAGGTCATGAAATATAACAAGACTGAACTATGGAGAGTGGGTTTTGGCACTGGGATAATGGTCACAAGTTGGTGCCATTAATGCTCTTAGAAAATGTGACAACCCCAAGCTTAGGGCTTTGGAACACGATGGCTTTGTCATTTGCGTTGGTAGAGATGGGGTTTGGTCTTACTCTGTGTAGGAAAGAATGGAGGAAACCTCCATTGTAGAAAAGGTGAGAGCCCGTTTGGCTTTTCAGCATTATTATGGTTTTCTCTATTGCATTCTAGCGTGGTCATACTTTTCACCCATATTGTATTTGATTTTGGCTGCAGGTGACGCAGTAACGAAAGTGGGGTGGCTACATACTTCACTGTCAGCTCCCAATCGTTTGCAAAGTGGCCACAGTAAGCCTGTGAGCAAGTCTATACTTGCTAACTCTTGGGCCTTTTGGGCACACTGCATTTGTATTGTTGCTTGGTTGGGGTTTTATGTTGTGCATTTCGATTTCTCCTTCAGGCTTAAGATTACAGACTTGGTTTTTATTTTAAATGTTAAGGCGTTACACCATGAAGTAACTCGTAAGCCATTCGGCTTTGTGTAAATAAGTTTGGGTTATGTAAATCTTTATTTTGATCTGGGCCTTTTTAGCCATGGGATGCACCATTGCTTGCAATGGTGTGTTATCCCACTCGCATGCCTGTGTAATTTGGTCCTTGGTCTTAAATGACAACTGCGTAGCAATTCTTGATACCCACTATGTAAATAGATATATATTGTTTTTATCTTATTACCGTGGTTATTATGTTATGTCATGTACAAGACGAATACACTGCATTATTCTGTTTGTTATGGTAAATTTACACGAGCATTCACCTACTTGAAGGTTCTATGTATAATGGCATTCCTTAGTTTTATAGTGTGAATACATTGACAATGTGGGTATAGGCCATGCCGTGAATGGCATGAGCCTTTCCCACAGTGCTATGATAGCTTAGTGTAGGGTTTTAATTATTGTTATTAGTTCTTATGCGACGTGGAATGTGAAGAGCCATGGATGGGGAAACCATGATGGCCAATGTTATTTCAGGGTTATTTTGGAAAGTCTGTGTGTTAAACTTATAAACTTGGCTGAGGTCGTGAATGTAGTTAAGGTCTTACGACCTAACTATTAGCATATGCATTTGTTTATTACACAACATTTGGTGTATTTATAAATTGCAGCCTGCATACTTTAGACGTATAGTGTGGCCTGTGTAAATATGGTTATACGATTTGCTTATTGTTTGTGTATAAAATGCTATGGTTTGTTATTATTGTTTTTTCATTGGGTCTAGACATCCATAGGAATCGATGTCATGACCTCTGTTGGAAAAATGGGTTTTAATTATTAGTTGTTTAATGTTATGCGACGACTATGTATAGATTTATATGGGATCTTTAAACACTTTATGATTTATGAAAAAGGATGTCTGTAATAATAGGACTGTAGGCTCTTTTATAACCATGAGTTATGTAAAGGAATGCGATACTGGATTAAGCCTATTAGAACTATGGAATTTATATAACAATACAGAGGTTTGGTATTGGACCACATAGATGGTCATGCTTCCTTCTCTGTTTGGTTAAATTATGATTATGTTTATTTAATGGAATGTTATGATATTTAATTCATACTTTTTGAGAGAGACCTTGAAGGTCTTTAATGATTTGCTATCTTAGATTTATTTTTCGTTTGTTCTTAGTTGATTTAGCTTAGAATATTTACTTATGTACTTTATTTTATAAGCAATATAATTAGTAGATTAATTATAAAAATGATTTGAATACTGTTATATATATATATTTAACGTGTACTTATGAACTAATTTTGGATTTAAGACAAGCCGCTGCTGACAAATAAAATATGTTAGCAGAGTAATGCAACCTGTAGAACAATTATATGCTAACCAGTAACAAAACGTAGATATAGTAAACATAAACTAAGCATGGGAATAATACAGAATTCAAGTTAAAAGTACAAACCCTGGTAATGTATAGCATTATAATAGAATTTACACCCTAAGCTTAGTATTAAAGAAAATACAAACCCTAGCAGATTATAACGAGGGAATCCTAGACACAGGTTTAGGAAATGTATTGAAATCATTTACCTAGTATATCCAGCAATTACATTTAGAGAAATAGAGTAGGTAGTCTAGGGCTTCATACATGAAATTGAAGCTTCGTTAACAGCTAAACCTGCACACTCAAATAACCAACATTAACAATTCAATGCAGATCTAACCTATGTTTGATGACCAAATCACTTGGGAACTACCACGTTCCACACAACCATGAACCAAAACCATTCCTGGTTTAAATCTGAATCCCCCTGAGCTAGACTACAACATGCAAGTAGCTTAGAGCTCCTAAGGTAGGGTTTCCTAACTGGTATTCAGTTCTGAATCAATTCTCCTTTCCTTGCATGAAAACGTTTCTCCAAGAAATCACTTGAGAGCAGAATAGGTAGAAATCATAATTTCCCCAGATTAAATTAGAACCCCAAGCCTTTCCTTGGATTAAGTCTTTATAGACAGGGTTTTCAGTCAAAGGGAAAGTTAAATCAAGAAACCAAGGTTTCTTGATTTAACCCTTTTCAATTACTTTGGGTAATTAAAAATATTTTAAGTTAGGAACTTTCTACTACTTCCTAGTTGGACTATCATAGACAATATACTATTTATTAGTATTTAATAATAAATAATAATTGATGGAGCTTATCTTCTTTCTTTCATTTATTTATATTATCAATATATTTACTTCTTTATACATACCATGTATAAAGTACATAATAATATAATACTTTGTTAACATTTTCCCCTGGGCATCATACACCATGATCCCTAGACTTAATGACACTTCTTCATTAAGGTCAAGTAGGTAGATGGTTTAGGTCTACTAGGCTAGGAAAATATAAACATCCTTGCATGTTGGATTTCCCTCATATAACGTGGTATCTCTTCAGTACTTTGACGAGAATATAGAAATTCAAAATTTCATTTAATCACTTATAAATAAGTATGATGAGATCAATATTTTTCTCGAGTCATTTTCACTCGGAGTTATTAAATTCTTTTCAGTAACCCCTAGCACTTACCATATCCCATACTCAATGCTTAGACAAGGAGTTACAATTCAGTGCAATTCCAGAGCTCCTCACTCAACACTAGTGCTAAGATGTACTTGTACGCTACACCTAGGGATACAATGGCCAAGGATCCGATGCTCCGGAGCTTATGCTCAACATCAACATGTAAGGCTCCAAGGATTATTCCCAACACATCCAATTATCTTTTCATGTGTTCCAAAGTTTCTTGCTCAACACAAAGGTAAGTACGCATGTGCTCCAGAGCTTCTCACTTAACACAAATCATCAATCACTCAAGTGCTCCAAATCTCCTCACTCAACACAAAACATCTCATCGATCATGTTCTTCACAGTCCATGCCCAACCTAAACAAGAATATACGTACATCATCAATAATTGGCTTACGCCCAACATATAAAACAAATCATCATGTTCATATGCAGTGGGTTCTTTGACCCAATATAACAATAAACATTAAGATAATCATCATAATCAATAGGCACCTGCCTGTAAGTGTTAGGTCCAAAATTCAGGATATTACAATTGTTATAGACATTGGATAACCAAATGTGTGTGACTCTTTAGTGTCCATGTTTCTTTGTTCTTCTTCATAATTTTGATCCTATTTGATTCCAACCTCAAATATTTTATTCATTTTTGGCATCCGAAAATAAATCATCATTAAGAGTAGTTGATAATCCATCAATTTCCTTTTCAATATGCATAATTTTTTCTAATTTTCCTCCTTTTTCTTTTTCTCCCATTGTATCATATCAAATTTCATATTTTTTAGTTTTTGGAACAACTTATGAGTTGGAGACCTAAATTCAATCTTAGAATAAGATAACAACTTTGATTTTACCATCTTACAGAATTCATTGTCCTCCAACCATGTATGATTAAATTTAAAAGGGTAGTGGAAATTCGTGAGCTCAAAATTCATGTGTATGATAATTGGCTTAGGATCAATTACATTAGTAACCATAGGCCATGTTCGAAATCTCCTTAAAACTATGCCTAGGTCATAAACCATAAGGAACTGATCTAATCTTTTTTATTTCCATATTTTCCATCACAAACATCAGTCCAAGTACAAACCATCGCACTTGGAGCAATATCAATTAAATTTGCATCACCAAATATCTTCTTGAAATAATCTACCAAGGGATCATAAATGCTCCTAGACCCCCAAATTTTGACAAAGGATAAGGTTGAATTCAAGTCTCCTACTAAAAAGAGGGGTCATTTAGAATTCCATTCTACACAAAAATTTTCCCAAAAATCCTTTGGATGACAATAAGGTCCATATACATTTAAAATTCTAATATTAGGGTTTAATCACACTACACTTCCTTCAAATAAAAAAACCTTCCATTGTCAAGTACGGCCTGAAATCATCCTTAATTGGATTCGAGGCCATCAACAAGATATTGGAAAGCACACCAACATCTAGTCCAGAACACTTCCAGGAAGGAAATAATTTAAGAAAGAAATCACAAGCCTTAGCACTAGAAGCCATTGTCTCTTGAAGTAACATGACATTTGGTCTAACAACTTCCATTAATCTCCTAATAACAATTATTTTCGGAGAACCACCAAGCTCTTTACTGTTAAAAAATAAAATAATCATGAAGGAAACCTCTCCGGGGGAATATATGTTATAAGAGCCCAAAAATAAGTTTTAAATAGACAGGTAGAAGACAAGGCGAAACCTATAGAAGTGACAACAATATTATGAGTCTTGTCATTTTTCCACGTGGGGAATTGAAGATTTACCAGAACTTCAAAGCAGTCGTTAAGTAATTTTTCGATAATTCAAGTGGAAATGTATGTTAGTTGTGAACTATTCAACATCCCATTATATATATATATATATATATATATATAAAGACCACCTATAAGGGTGATTCGTATCAAGCATTTAATCTTTCAATTTTTTTTATAGGGTTCCCTTTTATTGTGATGTTTCTTTCCAAAGTGTACAATAGTTACATATACATTAATATACTTATTCTCCTTCCCATGATTTTCAATGCCATATCCATTCCTAGTCTAGAGCATGTCCACCCAACTTAAAAACTTGTGATGTTGAAATGAAACATGCATAGGTCAAGGTGAGGTTTTTCAACAACTATTCCCTTAGTAGTTATATTATTGACATCGATGCTTAGTTAAAACACTTTTGTATTGTGCTTTTTCTTAAATGACATCATCTCTCACACACACCAAATTTATTTTATATACAAATAAAACTAGAGCTTAAATGCATTCCAACCCATCTCATCATTGAATGACTAGGACCTAGTAGCAATAATATTTAGACCCATTTCCCTTTATCCTAGATATGATCATATATATTTATATGCAGAGTATGTGCAAAGCACATATACCTTGAAAACGACATGGTGCTCATAAATAAGTCAATAAGGTTTTGATTTATGAATCAAAACCTTATATAGGTATTAGCGATTTCCTTGTTGTTCTTTTCTTGGGAATTATATTTAAGCAATTTAATATGTTGAAATGAAGCATGCATAGGTCAAGGTGACATTGTCCACCAACTATTCCTTTAGTAGTTAGATTGTTGACATTGATGTTTAGCTAACACTTTTGTAATGTATTTTTTTCTTAAATTACATGGTAATGCTTTTGTAATGCTTTATTTTCTTAAATTATAAGGTAAAACGCGTGTGCATGTGTGTGTGTTCGTGTGTGTGTGCACGCGCATGCACACACATGCCATGTGCAACTGCCAAATTATTTTAATGTCTTGGATTCCCTTGGGTCATGGTTTCTTAGATCACGGGATAGTACCACAAGCCACAAACAAACTAGCAAAGAAAAGTATGGCTAATATCAAAGATATCACTAGCACGTGTTGAGAATGAATTGTTTCTCCCCTAAACCTCTCTCAACGTGCAAGATTGATTACTAGAGGAAATAAGAGAAAATGGACTATATTTCAATTGTGATAGAAAGTGTAATGAACAAGAAGATAATTCAGAATTGAAACATTCTTAAGATGTAGAACTAGAATATACAATGCCTATCATATCTTGTCATGCATAGGCTCTTACTATTATAGTTGTCAATTTTCCTTCGTAATCCCACACAAATTGATATTTGATGGTAATGCTTTAAATGAGGTGTGAAAAATTCTTAAATGGTGTCAAAGTTACATAGGATCAAAGATTTGAGTTAATTATCCAATTGGTCTCCCCATAGCATATCCTGCAAATACCTTATATCTTTGTTCATACTTCATTTGGTTCTGTAGCATATTTGACATTGAAATGATTTGTAATTTTCTTAGGAAATAAATTTGATTAATTCTAGATTCTAGCTAGCTTTGATCCAGAAATTTTTTAAAGATTCATAAAAAGTTAAATAAATATATATATCAAATTTTAATTCACATAAAATATAAACCAAAATTTAAAATATACCTCTTAATAACAAAATACCTCCAATAATAAATATAAAAAGGTGTCATAGAATATATAAATCAAATTTTAATTCACATAAAATATAAACCAAAATCTAAAATATACCTCTTAATAACAAAATACCTCCAATAATAAATATAAAAGGGTGTCATGGGATTCTTAACTAGACCCTAGTCCTCTCCATATGTAGTGGTGTTATTATTCTTAATGTAATAAATATTCAAAGGGTGTCATGGGATTTTTAACTAAACCATAATCCACCCCATGTGGTGGTGTTATTATTCTTAATATAATGAATTTTTTTTATTATGATAGAACGAAAAACAAAGGATCATACACGGTAGAATCATGGATCATTACTTATGATCAAGATTTTAAAGAGAAAATAAAGGATCAAACATGGTAGAGGGATGGATTTAATTACTATAGCGGTAATCATTCTTCAATCTTTTAAATTTTTTGTGATTAACATTAAATAAATACCACTACAAAAATATAAAAATATTGCATAGATATGATTATAACTTGTTTTTT
The DNA here is from genome assembly GCA_001517045.1 of Pseudotsuga menziesii. NCBI lineage: Eukaryota > Viridiplantae > Streptophyta > Pinopsida > Pinales > Pinaceae > Pseudotsuga > Pseudotsuga menziesii. The sequence continues at coordinate 414,058 of LPNX010248400.1, forward strand.
TTTATTGATAATCTATAATAGTATATTTGGGAATTTTTATTGAATTTTTTTTGTGATTAACAATAAATACATGATCATAACTTGTTTTTTTTATTGATAATCTATAATAGTATATTTGGGAATTTTTATTGAATTTTTTTTGTAATTAACCATAAATAAACACTTTTACAAAAATACTGTTGGACATTATCATTGATTAATTTATGTTTATAATTGATAATATACTCTTTGGGATTTGAATTGTTATTGTATTGTTTATGGTCATTCCTACCATGGGATTCTGAAAAGTAATATTTGGCATACACGTAATAGTTGATGTCAAAATGATAGCTCTCCATGTACATAACAGTGTGACTAATGGGGTATATCTTGGAAATTAGTTGAGTCGCTCCGGTGAAAGCCATGGAAGGTACGAACAAACATAGTTGGAGCTTTTGCATTCTTAAAGGTCTCAATGGTTTGAAAAGATTGGTCCAATGGTGTGTAATCAACAAGCTCACACTCAACTTCTCGGCCAGACAGCAGGATGTCATCCCAAGCTCTGCGAGGCAATACTCTTCCCCAAAGCCTCTCCACCACTCTCACTTTATAGAGATTGAAAGCCTTGCCTAATGTTTGCGAGAAAATATAAATCCACAAGTGCTTCTCACCTTGCTCATTGTATTCAACACACCAACTCCATCTCAACGGAGGATCATCCGGCGCTAACATCCGTGCAGCTCTAATCCAGCGTTTATTCAACGAATCATATCTCAGTATGTGGAAATAGATGCGGCTATAAGCAACAAGTAGGACATTTTTCTGGATATTACAACTGCCCCTAAATTCAGATACGACCTTGCTACTGATCCATGATCTCGTATTCAGGTCCAAAAACCGAACATTGTCTGTGTAAGAAGATGCCCCAAAGGAATACAGTCTGTTTCCCACATGCACAAAATTTGGGAGAGGAGAGTTGGACATATGTCGAAACTGTTCGTCCGGTGCCCGATCACTTATTTGTTCCCATCTAGGTAGCTCTCTTATCTCAAAATAAGAATCCAAATCACGCTCTTCGCGACATCTGCGATGTACAAATAGGCCATCTGCAGCTCGGCCCGATTTGCATATACGCCACATAACATAATCATGGTTTTCACTTGTAAATTCTTCCTTCCATTGCCATAAACCTCCGCCAACGTCCAACGTAATAATTCTAATGCTAATTACATTATTGCCAACCATGCGTTGAACAAAATACAGCGTTCCGTCAACTACTCCTAAAACAAGTCCATCAAGGGAGCTTTTGTAGGTGTACGGCCCGCGTCCACTAATTGGGGCGACGTTTCTCCATTGGCCGTCAAAAAGTTTCAGCACGTAGCCAGGTAATATGAAGCGATTATGCCTGTAAAAATTTGGAACGTTGTTCGTGCAGACATGAACTAAATACATCAATAAAAACACTATGGAGTCCACCTAAAAGCTATTATTATTCTTGTAAAAATGGCAGAGAATTAGGAGCTCTGGGTACCTGTCTCTATATGTATGATAGTAGTCCACTGCAAGCCGGCATTTGAGTGGTTGCTTGAAACGGGTTGCTCTAGCCATGCGTTCACCATGAATGGGGTCTAATCTCTTGCCGCCTTGAACTCCAATTCCGTCTAAGGCGATGCTCCATGGGTTGTTCAAGGCCGTGAGAAGGGAACGGGTGTGCCATGGCAAGAGGGGGATTATTTCCTCCTTGACAATCTCATCAACAATACCAGGGATCAGTGAAGAATCGGCCATGGCAATGGAATGGAGATCCTTACACCTTTGCTCTCTATTGGTTTATATACGGTTAACCCTTCGTATTTCCGTTGCCCGATGTCCCTTCATCTTCTTCCATCCCCAAACCCTATAGCGCAGCCAGTCTGACTTGTAACCAATTTTGTACACCGGGAAAGGAACCAACGATGGTTATTAAAATCGTTGAGGCTACGGGAAAACGGAACCTCTGTTTAAGAGAGAAGTAGGATCACAGCCGAGGGGTCCCTTCATATGCACCGGGTGGATTTCGAAAAAGCTACTCGTTTCGGGGTTAGGTGCATGCGAACAAAACCCTATCTTGACGATTATTTGGTCATAGGTGCAAGCGCCCTAAACCCTAGTCTAGGGTTTTAGAAAGAGGAGAAGAGAGAGAATCCTAGAATTAGAGAGCAGAGGGAGAATAGAGACACGACCAAGATTGGGCTCGACACAAAAGTAAGCAAAATGCTTTCAAGGTGCTGGATGCGAAGCTCGCAATGGTGCTCAGACATGATATCGGGATGGAGAAGGTGATTGCATCATTGAACAATGCACCACTTGGAAAACTCAAATTGAAGATGTGTCGCCACATAGATATGTCGGAATGGGTAGAGAAAAACTAGAAACATTTCTTTGCCTTCCTTATTTTTGACCCCCGCTCTCATAAGACTGGCAATAGATCAAATCAAATATAAATAACTCTTCCCTCGGTGGGCTTGGCTAACGGGTAAGTGCTTCTGTCGGACTTGTTGGACTTGGCTTCCTCCTTTTGTTGTTGAGAGGCAAAAGGCTCTTTCTTGGCAAAAGGTGAAAGGCATACGGGGAAGGTTGATCCTCATTATCATGCCATGGCACATTAGCATTCACCTTAAAAGCCCTTATTATTCAATACTTATGGTGTTATCGATGGGTTTCCCATTAGATTTATGGGATAAGGAGGTTTTTCAAGACCTTGGGAACGAATTGGGTAGTGTAATACTCCTTGACTTAATATTTTTGAATGCTATTGAAAACATTTTGATTATTAATTTATTATTCTTTGACATGAAGTGAAGAATAAAATATTTTTTTTTAATAAAACATTTCTTATTAATAAGAATTCTTGAAAGAGAACACAAGTAAAAATAGTTGTTGAAAGAGTGTTTGCTGACCCACAAGAGGGAAATGACAAGTGGCTGAGATCATCGAGTGACAACTCTAGATGCATGAGGCATCATCCCCAAAAACCAGGCCTGCACTCCTAGTTGAGGTGCTGAAGAGAAGGAGGTCCATAAATGACTAAGTTCTAGGAAAAATATTATTTAATAGTATGTCCATGAGAAGCACGAGGCTAGCATTGGACAAAGATTAACATCTATGTAATGCAAGAGATTACGCATTAAGATATTTTGCTCTTGTGGTTAAGCGAACAAGCTCGGAGGTTCTCGAGCAAGTAAATTGGCTGATCTGGAAGTTGGTTGGGGGGAACAACTTCTCCACTTGTGTTTTCTGAGCGTTGGTGCGAGGTTTCTACTTTTTTTTCTTATGAATGAATTCTAGTTGCACTCTGATGTATATGTGAATTGTTAAATTGCAGTTACATATCTAGGAAGTAATGTGCACGCATTTCTATAGAATCATCATCCATGTTTTGTTTATGAGAGATTTCTACAATGATAGTATTGTAGTAATTAATATTTTGATCTAAGCATAATTTTGCAGAGTTCGTTATTATTGGTCTGTTTTGGATTGGTTTGAATACTTGAATGATTTTAAATTTATGAGTCTGCAATTAACGGAATGAATCTTATATTTTTTAACTCTAACACATATTCCTACATTTATCTAAGTTTCTTGTCTATATCGATGTCGTCAATCTTTCCTGACCTTGCTTGTCGAGTTGGGAATGTTGTTTGAGTTGATAATGTTGGTTTAGAGTATAGATCTGTAACTATTGCAGTTGAAATACTTTTACGTAAGAGAAAACCTTAATTTATTGATTAAATCCCCAAAAAAACTGAGCGCATTTAGGTGCTTGACTGTTAGTTGTGATTTGGGCGACAAATGAAATAATGGATACCGACATTAAGTTAATCTTACAGTGATTTAAACCCCAAATCAAAACCACAAACCCTTGAATCCACAGTTAAACATTGATCCACCAAACTAGAAGATTAACGGTCCACATCTAACCTGCATCAAGATCGGCGGTTCACAGAAGTGTAGAAGACGGATCTGTGGAAGTCCCGAAGATTCGAAAGGCAACCCGACTTCCGCAATCTGCAGCGTTAGACGTTGATTTCCAAATTTGGAAGATCAACGGTCCAGATATGATCCACAAAGCAGATCATCAGTTGATGTTAGTCATGAATTTTCATTGGGAATCCATACAAGAATTTGTACCAAAGATATCAATGGTTAATAGAAGTTCTGGATTCCTTTCCCCTCATTAGTCATAGTTTCAACAGAATGTACCTCTTCTTCTTCTACTTCTTCTTCTTCAACAAAAACACCTTCAACTTCAAGTTCTAAGGGTGGTGGAATATTTCTTTGAATCCTTTTTCATACCATAAGGTTCCAAGGCCATGCTCTGATACCACTTGTAATGTCCCTTTTTAGTAATTTTATTAAAATCACCAATTTTTCACTTTTTTCCCTATTTTGACCTTTGACTAGTTTTGATGTCTAGGTCTCCAAATTGACCCAAATGCTCCCAAAACTTTTGAGAAGATATATTAATGATATTAAGACTTGAATATGATGTTCAAGGATGACTTATGACCCTTGAAATAATTATGCAAACTTCTTAAATATTCTGGCCAAAGTAGGAGTTTTCACTGGCAAATTGGGGTTCCAATTCCCGTGGGGTAAATGCTAAAAATGGCTTTCCAAATGCTCCCAACCCCAATCGAATTTATGAAAATAGGAAGAATATGTTTAAGGAAAATTATTAAGGTCTCATGCGCATCATTATTTATTTTATAAAGGATTTTATAACCCTCTCACACATAGCTACAAAATCACTAGTTCGACCCTTGGGGAAATGACACCAAATCTTCTCCGAATGCAAATAAATTGAGTAAGATGACTTAAAATGATTAAGTGTTGGATATGAAACTTGTAATAATCATAAACGGAAGTCAATTCATCATAAATATATCATATAAACATTATTTCATTTGAAATCATCAGCATTACAATGGCATACATCAAGATAGTGGGGAAATGGTCATTGTTTGCTCATTAATAATCACTTTAACGTACAACCATTTGGTATTTATACCTGATAATTTTGAAAGATGAAGAACACAGTATGTTAATATTATTAAAATCAGAAATGGACCATGATAATCTCTCCCAAAGAGTACAATATCTCACCCAAAGTGCAATCCCTCCACGAGCAAGAATATGTAATAAAGACTGGAAATGGTTGAGAGAATGTGCTACACTATAATAAACCATGAGATTCCCTATAGATTACACCTACAAATAAAAACTCCATTAAATAGCCACGAAATACTTGAATGGCCTCTCCAATCACCAACTTGGATGAGAATCTTTCACCCTCGAAATTGGCTAAGGAAAGAAACTAGTCATCCACTAGCTCTCTCTCTTTACAAATGCAAATTTCTCAAATGATCAAAATCCATTCTCTTGGATGATCCCTATATTTTATAAAACTCCTTAGCAAAATCCATTCTCTTGGATGATCCCTATATTTTATAAAACTCCTTAGCATTCTAAGCTTCCCCAACTCATATGAGCGTCTTCATGGATGCTATATTTAGTCTTGACATGTCATGATGGTCAGATGTCATAGAGGTTAGGGAATCTAGCCTAAGTGTCCAAGAAGCTCTCATTTCACTCTTCCTCTCCCTTGTAAGTTACATTCCCTTCCAAATTTGACCTATGATGCATATGGCCAAGTGTGTTAGCCTTCTAGATCATCCAATAACATTAGGCTTCCCATGGATTCAAAATTGCAAGAGGAGGATGCCATGTGGCATAGAAATTCTAGCTTGTGTGGGCCCCATAATCTCCATGTGTCTCCATGCTCCATTGCCACTTCAATTTCCTCTTGTATTTATTTAATTAGCTCCATTATTAAATATTTATTCCATTCTAATTTCTGAATGTCATTTATTAGCTCCCTTATTAAAATTCCAAATGTATCCATCCAACCTAGGGAACTAGTAGGATTGATGGAATTGTCCTGCTATGCAATTATTTGAATGGGGACATTACAAGGGGATACTTCCTTGTGTTGGGTGTGTAGGTATTTTGGAGGCCAAGATAGATACATATTTTGGAGGCCAAGATAGATAGATCTTGTGCATGTGTCTATAACTCTATGGTTGAGCTCATTATCTTAGCAATTCTTCCTTTCCACTGCCTTAGAAGCCTGATAAACCCAACTGTGGATTGGCTTGGATGAACCTTGGTGTGGATTTGGCTATGCGTGAGCCTGTTATTCCCTAGTTCCTTGTGGAAATCATGCCCAGCTTGAGGATGGCAGTTGTGTTGAGAGATTGATGAGCACAACTAGCCTATGGTTGGGTGGAACATTACAACGACATAGCTGGTTGTGGGACATCTAAATTTCAAGATAAGTTCTCTCTTGTATTTAACTCTGCAATGCATTTGTTTTATGAATTACTGTGAACATATTGAATGCTTGAATGAGATTTTCTTCTGCTTTATATTATTACATTATGCATCTGCATATTTATTTTATTTTCAGTGCATACTTGATTATGTTCATGGGGCTAGATGCCCCGGTTATGATGGCAGAGCAGTCAAATAACGTCTGCTCTATCTGTGGGTAAAGGGGAGAGGACGTCACAGTGTTCCTAGTTGAGAAAATCCTTGGACAAACTTTCGATATTAAGTGTAGATTCCAAGGAATCCTCTTAAGTCAGTGACATTCTTGGGAGTTGGAAAACTAGTGATGGTTGGGATATTTTCCCTGTGGACCTTCACCCCCTCTTTCCTAATCACATAGCCAAGATACAACAGCTTAGTCATCCAAAATTCACATTTGCACAAATTTCCATACAAGGACTGATCTGCAAGAATGGTTAGTACAGATTCCAAATGTTGTCGATGTTATTTCCAATTTTTACTATATACCAAAATATCATAAAAAGCACCAACATATACTTATAGAGCTTCTCCCTAAATACCATGTCCATGCAATATCAGAATGTTGCAGGTGCATTAGTCAAGCCAAAGGGAATGAATAGGAATTTGAAATGTCCATAATGACAATGAAAGGTTGTTTTCTATATGTCTTCTGCTCTCATATGGATTTGATGATCCATAACGAAGGTTAATCTTGGAGAAAAATGTGTCCCCATGCAGCTCATACATTAACTCATCAATCATTGGGATGGGGTATTGATTCTTAATGGTTGTTTTATTCAGATCTTTATAATCTTTGCACATGCTCAAGGTTACATATTTATTTTTCACCAACACCACCGATGAAGCAAAATGACTGGTACTTGGTCTAATCAGTTCCAATTCCAACAACTCCTTTGTGGTCCTTTCAATTTCATATTTCATCCTTGTGGGAATATTGTAAGGTCGAATCATGATAGGAAGTGTCCCTACCTTCAATTCTATCACATGCTCAACGTGTCTATAAGGTGGCCTCCCCTGAGGAAGATCTCCAAAAAATTTATCATACTTGTTTAACAGGATCTTGATGTCCTCAGGATGTTAAGAAATGTCTATGGATGATCCTTGGGTAGAAATGGAATATTAAAGAACCAAATATATGTATTCATTGTGGAAATTGAACCCAGTGATAGATTAATTTTACTCACAACAATTAACAATTGATCATGCAAAATCACTCACAAAAGAGACTGAAATTGGAGCTGAACACTAAACTGTATTGAATAAGTGTACAATAGCCAACCTTGTAAAATAATAGGTTGCTGTATAAATAAAATACATCAGGGATTCGAATGCATGAGGATCAATTTGAATCTAGCATAAAGCAGGCTTACTAAAATTAAGCAAATCCCCCATAGGTGTAAAAAGATGATCCCAAATCTGCCATGGAGCTCACGAATTAGAAAAATGGATTAGGAAAGATAAAGAGTGATGGAATGAAAAATCATACATGCTTTTCCAAGGAGAAAAGAGTGGAGGATGAAGAGGACAAAAAACTAGTTCACCTCACCTAGTCAAACTTTCCCTATTGCCTTAAAACACTGAAAAAGCAAGCAATAAAGCAGAAAAAGCAGAAGGGTCCCTAGAAGACCAGGAATAAAGCAGAATTGATTCCTTGAGGTTTCCCAAGCGCTACATGGGTCAAATTAGGCAAGTTGGACCACTATGGATAGGTAATTGACAACTTGTATAAGGCGGGACACATGAACTAGACAAATAAGACAAAAATAATTAAATTAATGTCTAAGGTAGTAAACTATGGGTTGATTATTCTAACACCCCCCATTAATCCTGAATTATGAGTAATATATCAGAAAATTATAGGGCCTAGCAACAAGGCTTAGTCACCCTTTTACATACTGCATGTCCATACAACCAAGGAAAGAGGCAAAACCAACTTGGGAAAATCCTCCCTTAAACATGGACTGTAAAACAAAATTTGGAAATATTGTCTTCACTCATGCTTCACAGCATGATCAGCAATCCCCAGCAGTGATTTGAGATTGCTGAAGGTCTTCTCACAAAATGATTTGGTGAAGATATCAGCTACTTGTTCTGAAGATGAACAGAAGAGTAGGTGAATGGCGCCATCATGCACAAGCTCTCTGATGTAGTGCATATGGATCTCAATGTGTTTGGTTCTCTACTTTTGAACTGGATCTCTACAGATTCAAATGGTACTCTGGTTATCACAGTAGATGGTAGTTGAGTACTTTGATTCGAAGCCACACTCTGCAAGTAAACCCTGCAACCATAAACATTGAGTTGCTGCATTAACAACTCCTCTGTACTCTGCTTCTGTAGATGAGAGTGCAATGGCACTCTGTTTCTTGCTTGACCAGATGATTGGCCCTTCTGCAAGCATGAACACATATCCTGATGTGGAATTTCTCTCTGTGCTATCACCTTCCCAATCACTGTCAGTAAATCCAATCAAATCAAGATCAGATTTTGCTTTATAGAAGATCCCATGTGTCCTTGTTCCCTGAACAAATTTAAGGATCCTTTTGGCTGCTTTCCAATGGATCTCATGAGGCTGATCCATCTATCTAGAATCCACACTTATTGCATAAGAAATATCAGGTCTAGTATGTGTCAGACACAACAAACATCCAATCAATTGCCTATACAGTGTATTGTTTACCATAGGTGAAGAATCAGCTTCTTCCAGCTTCACTCCTGAAAGGAAAGGAGTTTTGCTTGCTTTGCAATCCTTCATTCTGAATTTGTTCAGCAAGTCCAAGGCATATTTGGACTGGTGCACCTTGATTCCAGCTTTGGTTTGAGCAATCTCAAGCCCCAAAAATTGACTTAAGAGCCTCAAATATGTCATGGAGAAGGCTTGGTTCATAGCACCCTTTAAGGAAGCAATCTCATCCTTTGAGCTTCGTGTAATGAGGAGGTCATCAACATATAACACAATGATCATTAATGAACAATTAACTAACTTCAAATAGACATTTGGATCTGATTTGCACCGAACAAAATTCAGTGATAGCAAGAAGCTATCGATCTTGGCATACCAAGCCTTGGGGGCTTGCTTTAGCCCATACAATGACTTTCTCAACCTGCACACAAGAGAAGGGTTAGTAGCAAAACCTTGAGGCTTCTGCATATATATATCTTTAGTGAGATCTCCATTCAAGAAGGCACATTTTACATCCATGTGATGTACCTCCCATTTCCTTGAGGCTGCAATGGCTAGGGCTAGCCTGATGGAATCCATCTTTTCCAATGGGGAAAAGGTCTCATTGTAGTCTATGCCATGAACCTATGAGTAGCCCTTAGCTACCAATCTGGCCTTGTACTTCAGTGGTGAACCATCAGCAGCAAATTTGGTCTTATAGACCCACTTACACTGGACTAACTTTCTCCCTGGGGGACGATCCACTAGCTCCCATGTGTTGCTCTTCTGGAGTGAGCTGAACTCCTCCTTCATGGCTGTTTGCCATCTTGGATCTCCTGAAACTTCTTCATATGTTTTAGGATCAGACTCCACCATCAAATAGCATTTTTTAGCAAACATAGGATCCTTCATGCACAGACCACTCTCAAATTGAGATCTAGTCCTTCTTAGGTCATTGGGATCCCTAGCTAGCTCTCCTGCTGCATGTAGTGTCTTGGCTGCCCATTTTGGCCTTGTAGGGTTGTTAGGGTCTGCAATAAACTCATCTCCATCAGAAAAATCAGAATCAGCATGTTCAACAAACTCTTTACTTACTTCCTAAGGTTCAGGTGGAGAAGAGGCTTCTACAACTTCCACTGCTGCAAGGGGTTCTTCTTCAAACTGAACACACCTTTCGATGAAGGATTTGTTTGTGCTCAAATTTATCAGTGTGTAACCTTTTGAATATTCATAGTATCCAACAAAAAAACACTCTTGGATTTGGGGCTGCAAATCCTTCCTCTTCTCTGTTGGAATTATAGCCCAAGCCTTTGAGCCAAAAATCCTGAAATGGGTCACATCTGGCTTGTTCCCACTCCATGCTTCGAAAGGAGTCATGCCTTCAAGATGTTTATGAGGTGCCCTATTATGAATATAGGCTGCATAGTTTATAGCTTCATCCCAGTACTTTGGTGGCAAAGTTTTGGCCTCCATCATGCATGTTGCCATCTCCTTCAGTGATCTGTTCTTCCTCTCAGCAACACCATTTTGTTGTGGTGTGTAAGGGATAGAATGCTGCATCTGAATACCTGCATTTGCAAAATAATTAATAAACTCAGACTTGAAATACTCACCACCATTTTCATATCTGAGGACCTTGAGTTTCCTCCCAGACTGGTTTTGAACCAAAGCCTTAAAGACTTTGAAGAGGCCAAAAACTTCAAACTTGTGTTTCAGGATGTAAACCCAACAATACCTGGAAACGTCATCAATAAAAGTCAATGCATATTTGGCTTGAATCGTGGACATATGAGGGAATGGGACAGCAATATCACTGTGGATCAACTCGAGGGGTGCATAGGTTCTCTCATGACTAGCTCTCTCAAATTTGTGCTCTGGGTGTTTTCCTAGGATACAACCTTGGCAGACTCCTTTGGAAAATTTTATCTTGGGCAACCCTATGACCATCTCTTTTTTACTAAGATCAGAAAGATATTTGTAGTTTAGGTGGCCAAATATTTCATGCCAAAGCTTTCTATCCTCATTAGCATGAATCAGAAGAGAATAGGGGTTTGAGTAGGGTAGGAAGTGTGAGAACATGTATACCTTTGGAGCATGATTCGCAACTCCTTTTGCAATGACTCTACCACTTGAGATCTCTGTGATCTCAACTTCATTAGGGGAGAATATGACTTTCTTAGGAGACCCAGAGTGAGTCATCTGGTACACTGACAAGAGGTTGGAGGCAAGACCAGGCACATACAACACATTGCTAAACTAACTGTGATCAAGATCAATCCTCCTTTTGCCCAAACTTTCTGTGAGAGAGTCATCTCCCAATACTATAGGTGTTCCTTTCGACCTATCAAGTGAGGAGAAGGCCTCCTTGGTCGAAACCATGTCTCTTGAAGCTCCAGAATCAATGATAAAACTGGGTGAGCTTGATGTGCCAGCAACCAAGGCATGAACTCTCTCTCTCTCTGTCATCTGAACTTGATCCTCCTTCTCTCTTCTTTGAGCTCTCTGGAAGGGAGATGCCATTCTTCTCCAGGAGTTGGGTCAACATTTCTATTTACTTCTTCATACAAGAGCTTTCAATGTGATTTCCATTATTGCAGTATGCGCACTTGCTCATTTCACCTTTGTTTTTCTTCTTCTGGTATTTCTTCTTAGAACCTTGTGGCTCCTCCGGAGACTATTTCTTGTCTCTCTTTTGCTCAGGTGGATTTTTAGCTTTATTTTTTCTTTTTGAATCCACCTTTGAATCTCCAGCAATCAGAGCTTGATCTTTGGATGGTTTGATGGTGCCCATCATCACCAGCTTATCCTGTTCTTGTGTGAGAGATTCCATGAAATCTACAAGGCTAGGCATCTTCCAGGTTCGAGCTGTCAATTTTGTGGCATAGAAGTTCGAAACAAACATTGAATAGTCAGGGCCTAGCTTCGAGAGAATGGCCAGGATGAGATGATCATCCTTCTTTTCGACCCCACACTATTTCAGTTGCAAAACAAGTGCTTTGAACTTGGAGAAATATAACTACAGGGATTCAAAGCTATTTGGACTCAGAGAAATCAGCTCATTTTTTATTGGATGTCCCCTCATCTCATCTGTCTTTCCAAAAAGATCAGAAGTATTCTCCCATACTTCATTCAGTGATGTCAATCCATCAAGATGGAAAAGGAGGTCCCTGGAAATACTCAGACACATGAGACCATATGCCTCATCCCTCCTATTGTGCCATTTTATCTTCTCTACAGCTGCATTGGGCTCTGCTTCTATTGCCATAGTCACCTTGTAGAGGAATTTTTCTCTCAACAGTATCTCCATCTTTGCTTTCCATTCAAATAAATTGAAGGGAGTCAAGATAGTTTTCTGTGATTGATCCATAGCTTAGAAAATCTGTCCCGACTATTAGTAGAAGGCTCCCAGTCACTGATGTCGAACCTGCAAAACAATTTTGAAGGAGAGAAATCGATCTACAATGGCTCTGATACCATGTGGAAATTGAACCCAGTGATATATTAATTTTACTCACAACAATTAACAATTGATCATGCAAAATCACTCACAAAAGAGACTGAAATTGGAGCTGAACACTAAACTGTATTGAATAAGTGTACAATATCCAACCCTGTAAAATAATAGGCTTCTGAATAAATAAAATACATCAAGGATTCGAATGCATGAGGAGCAATTCGAATCTAGCATAAAGCAGTCTTACTAAAATTAAGCAAATCCCCCATAGGTGTAAAAAGTTGATCCCAAATTTGTGATGGAGCTCACGAATTAGAAAAATGGCTTAGGAAAGCTAAAGAGTGATGGAATGACAACTCATACATGCTTTTCCAAGGAGAAAAGAGTGGAGGATGAAGAGGACAAAAAACTAGTTCATCTCACCTAGCCAAACTTTACCTATTGCCTTAAAACACTGAAAAAGCAGGCAATAAAGCAGAAAAAGCAGAAGGGTGCTTAGGAGACTAGGAATAAAGTAGAATTGATTCCTTGAGGTTTCCCAAGTGCTACATGGGTCAAATTAGGCAAGTTGGACCACTATGGATAGGTAATTGACAACTTGCATAAGGATGGACACATGATCTAGGCAAATAAGACAAAAATAATTAAATTAATGTCTAAGGTAGTAAACTATGGGTTGATTATTCTAACATTCATTTTTTAAGATAAATCTCATGTTGTGGGAAGAGACCAACTTCTTTGGGTAAGTGTTCATACCTATGAAAAAAACTTGTTTCCCATCAAAACCTTTAAAACGCATTTCTGGAACGTGGTAGTTAACACAATGTTCACCAATGGAAAATAAAAATTTGAATACGAGAACTGCATTGGTGTCATCCACATTAACCACATAGAAAGTATTGATAACTGTATAGTCCCCAATGGTCACTTGCAGCTTGGGAATCCATTTTGTCCAATCCATGGAGTGATTCCCACGAGTTATGAAAGTGAATCCATCAAAGGATTTGGTGGGAAGCTTTCTTTTCTCCACCATTGCAGTTTCAATGAAATTATGAGTGGCTCCTCCATCCACCAAAACAATGGCTTTCTACCCTTGGGGGCCTACTCCTTTAAACCATAGGGTACAAAATATTGGTACTCTTGATACTACATCATTTTTTACTGTATCTCGTTGTAGTTTATCCTACTCTTTAGATGATTCAATATTTTCTTCTGATTCTATTGGTTGGTCCACATCCTCTCCTTCATCTCCACTTTTAGAAAAAACTTCAATATAGTGTGCTTTTCCCTTATCACATTTATGGCCCAAAACCCATAGATCCTTAGATGAAAAGCACAACTTCTTTCTCCTCAATTCATATTGATATTTAGAGAAGCTATCCCTCTTCAAATTTACAATGGGACCTTTTGGGAAAGGTATCTTATACGTGAATCTTGAGGGAAAATTACTCATTGTTGGGAATCTAGTTTTCGAGATAGCATCTTGAAGATATGGGGTCTTTTCCATGGAATCTTGCAGTGTAGAGGGTTTATGAGCTTTAACAAGACCTTTAAGTGGCTCTATTAGTTCTTTTGTGAACAAAGGGACCAAGATGGATTCTGACACATCATTCACCATGACAATTACCTTTTTAAATTATGAAATGTAAGCCTCTGGTGTTCATATCTTCTTTAATTGAGCAAGATCCATGAGTGACACATTATGATTTATTCTATCGAATGTGCTCACCAATATTCTGGTGAATTATTCATAGGTGGTCATGGTATCATGTCCCAAGCTTCTCAACCCATGAAACCACCAATCACTTGCATCTCCTTCCAAGTGTAGTGTGGCCATCCTAATATCATCCCTCTCCATCATAGGGTTCAACTGAAAATAAGTGTCAAGTTTTTGCACCCATGAGTTAGCAATGCATTTTACAGATCCATCAAAGTAAGGAAGGGATATTTTACCTATGGTTCTCTACAACTAAATTTTTTGAGTATGTATTATGTTACCTACTCTGTATTTGACCCTCTCCTGATAGTCACAATAATATATGAAGGTCAAATTTCTTTTAAACTCTTCACTAAAAGCCATGTATTCAGTGAGTCGAACTTCTACATTCATGACTCCTTCAAATGGTACTTCAGCTTTCTCCACCCTATGCTCCAAAAAATTTGGCATATTATACCTTGGAATATCTTTGAATTCAAGTGGCCTATTATGGGTTCCAATACTAGATAATATTTTCTCCTTGAATAAATTCTTCTCCTCTGGGAGGGAACCGCTATTGCTGACTTCCACTTCTTTCTTGTCCACCAACCTAGAAAGAATGTCTCTAGTTTATATTTGTAATTGGGTGAATTTCTCCATAATTTTCAACATGTTCTTGGAAAAGGATTCATCCTTTTCTTATCTACTTATTCCCCTTCCATCCATACTTCCTTCCACTCCTCGAAGGTTCCCTTGGATGGATCTGACCTCCTCTTCTCCAACAATGAAAAGATCTTCAAGATTTTTATATCGGGGATTGTGATATCCTTTTGGAATCATGAGCATAAATTAATAGAAATTTCATAGGACCATGCTCTGATACTACTTTAATGAACCTAAGGAATACAACTAGTAGGCAGGTGGGAAAATTTACCAAGTAAAAATAGGAATTGTACTAGGGTTTGCAAGAGAAACCAAAATAAAATTTTGGAGAATGACTGTTCATATCCCTAATGACTTCTATGTTGGGCCCTTTTAGGTTTCGACCATCATCCATGATGAATTCTACTACCAGACTTCTAGGAGTCCCAATCGGTGCAAACTAATATGTTATTAATCAATTAGAAGCAACCATCCTAGTAAGACCACCTGATGAATTTTTTTTCAATATCCTACATAAGAAGAAGGTTTTTTGTAATGAACATAAAAATAATATTAAATAACTAATAATAAAACATAATTAACTATAATATTGAAAGGACATGACCTTTCAAGTCACAGCTCCCCAAGCCTTATTTAAATAGGCAGGTCATCAACCATTGAAATTATCCATTATCTTATCAATACAACGATTAATATACATTTTCCCTATGGCTTATCGGATATTCCAGATATTTTGGTGATTATTGTGTGAGCGAAATAATTGTTCGCTTCAACAACAAAATAGTGATTCTAAAAAAGAACACAAGCTAGAGATCGCAAAGAGTAATAAAATAATATCCAATAATTCTGAAGAAATTTTTAGAATAAGAAATCAGAACAAAACCATGATTACAAAAATAAAAAAAAATTGAAAAACAACAGCAAGAGGGGACAATCCGGTGAAGACCTAGAAGGGAAATTACTAGAAAAGCAAGAAGAAAACCAGTGTTTAAATAATAGTAATCAGGAACTACATAACCAAATCAAGGAGCTAGAAATTGAAAAAAAATCGCAAGAGGAAAGAATCGAAATAATTCCAATTCAAGAACAATCTACTAGAGAACCAAGAAGCACAATCCAGGAAAATACATCCAAAAATCAAATCGAAGAAGTGAAGACAGTCCTCGTCACAGTCCAAAGGAAAGAAGAACAAACGAAACCTATACCTTACAGAAATCCTAATTATAATCGTCATTTTGACCAACGACAGGGTCAAAATGAATATTCACAGAAGACTTATGTGGATATGTGAAAATATCGACATACTAAGCAACAATCGAGACAGATCATTCCACAAAAAGATCTCAGAGCTCCGATTAAAATAGATCTGGGATGGACCACAGGAGATGCTATGCGACAATTCTCTTGGCGAATCCGTAATTCGTTTCAGCTCATCTCCTCAAATGTCGCAAATACAAAGGGGAAAGAATCCCGAAATGACAGATTGAAATAAATCAGACATTAATGTCAAATACATATTTGAGGACAAAGATTCCCTTAAGGGGAAGGCAATGTAATGAACATAAAAATAATATTAAATAACTAATAATAAAACATAATTAACTATAATATTGAAAGGACATGACCTTTCAAGTCACAGCTCCCCAAGCCTTATTTAAATAGGCGGGTTATCAACCATTGAAATTATCCATTATCTTATCAATACAACCATTAATATACATTTGCCCTATGGCTTATCGGATATTCCAGATATTTTGGTGATTATTGTGTGAGCGAAATAATTGTTCGCTTCATTTTTAATTTTTTTCTTCAAGAAAATCAACCTGATCACACTATCATTGATATAGGGATATATATGCTACTAGTAATTTGGCCATTTACAGTGTTAAAAAGGTTGATGTCAAGTTTCCTAGTAAAAGTAAAAATCTATAAATAGGGTAGGGTATGCATTTACAAATGTAGGTACTATAGGAGCATCTTGTTTGAAACTTATTGCACACTACAACCGGCCCAAAAAAACAAGCATCATAAGCAGTCCACTTGCATGGGAAAAACAACTATGAAGGATACAAAATTTCACACAAGCATGTGTGCTTGGATAAGCTTCCACTGTTGGTGAAAATATATTCTATCTAATTCAACACTTAAATTGTCAACCCATGAAGGTAGATTATGAGATGAAAACACTATATGTGCAGGACTGGAAGCCTAAACTACCCTAGCCTTGTTGCAATAAAAGAAACTACCATTCTAGGAAAGCAATGCTTGGCCTAAAAAAAATAACTAACGAAAGAAAAACCAAGTTATATTCTATGAATTGGAAGTATATTATATTTGTACAGAATGAAAGATCTATTTAAAAATTCAATTGCAGCTAACTACTAAGGATCTACGCTATGTAACTTGTAAACTAATTACTTCGAACAAAAAAACTATGTTATTTCTATGCAAGAAAACTAACTACTTTGATATATGTAATTTAATCTGACTAATTAACTACAAATTCAAAAAAGAAAATAAAAAACACTACTCTAAAGACCAAGAGTAAATATGTTGCAAAACAATAAACTAATCAAATCAAACTAAACTTGGAGTTCAAGCAGACCTAAGTAAACCTAAACATATTCAAGTGTTTGGAAATTAACTCAATTGGTAAGAAAATAAGAAAAAAACAGCATTTCTATTCTACTTCTAGAATGAATCAAACTATAAACTAAGTCATTTTAAGCAACTATGAAAAGTGATGCAATTAATATATACTTAGAAAAACAAGTTTATTGTAATCTAGTTAAACTAATCTTCAATTAAAAATACATAACAATTAACTTGAGATTATGATATTTTTTAAAACCAATTGAGATCATTAATCTTGAAGTAAAAATCAACTTCTATTTGCAGAAATGAACTGAGCTAACCTAAGAATGGAATTAGTAATAACATGTTATAAAAACAGAGAAGAAGTATTGGCTATAAATTCAAATGTGAATTTGAAATGAGTGTTGAAGGTTTGTTGGAGGAGCAAGTCGATAAGTTGACTTGAATGATAGCCGACTTAGTTGATCACCCGACTAAGTCGATCAACCGACTAAGTCGGTTGGTCGACTAAACTAGAGATTAGGTTGACCAGCTAAGGTCATGTCGGTTCACCGAACCGACAGGTAGTTATTTCGTAACTGTTTTGTAATCATATATATTAGGCTGTTGAGCCAGATGAGAACTTGGTTCAGTTCTCTGTATTGTATGGACCCATTCATATTAATATAATCTATTAATTCATTTACTGGTTCTTATCTCTTGTCTCTGTTATGTATGTATGTTTTGGTATGTATTATTGGTAACTTTATGTGATCTGTGAGATTACAACATTGGTTCTGTTGCCGGTAGTACATGTCTCAGATTTATACAAATAGATGATATCAGAACAAGAGATTAAGGATTGGTGGGAATGTAAAGTTGCAAATTATTTACAGAACTATGCACGAAGAAACATATTAACAACTGTACAAGAAAAAGAAAGATTCTTTACAGAAACACATGAGAAGTTTGTAGAATCAGTGCCCCAAATTCTAAAGAAACTCCTGGATGAAAAATCCAGAAGGGAGTAAAGATCAGCAATTGCTAGAAAAACTGATCCGACGGGGAAGAACAAACTTGTCGGATTGGTTCAAAAAAATCGTCGACGACTTCTGCGAGGAGCAAGCAGTATAAGACAAAAATTTGATGGAAACCATCAAGGAGAAATTTTACATAGACCTCACTGAGAAATTCTTGTGTTCATTACTGACCTTGTTGTTTAAATTCCTGATCGAGAAGGGAGTGGGTCATATTGTCGAACCTTGTCCATCACTTCACGGACCACCATTAAACCCTAACTAGGCAGAAAAGCAAAAGAGGTGGGAAAAATTCATTGTAGAAAGGGAGTGGGAATACTTCCTAAGAAAGTAGACCGAACTATCCGAGCTTTCTAAAAGCATCAGGTAGGCTATGGGGGGGTATCTGGTCATATGACGTGATAAAGTGGAGTGGGTTCTAGTCTACTAGAAGCAGATACCATTCACCAGTAATGAGAAGTCGACCAAAAGGGAAATCAAGAAAATAGTATCAAACAAAGGTATGTCGAACATTTAGAAAATAGAGAGGGAAGAGAGACAACAAAGGAGGGAAGAAAGAAGAGAAAGAGCCTTAGCGCTGCATATAGGAAGGAGTCCTAGGGAGATTGACCAAGAAAGAAATCTACCAGAGTTAGGTCATGACAGACAAGAAGAAGGCATTGAAGAAGAGGCATCCCCTATGGAAGAAGAATTGTGGATAGAGCATCCAGAAGCTCTCCAATTAAGAGCTCCCCATGAAGGAACAACTCTATCTTCGTTGAATCCATGTACCTGGATACAAACTATTGTCGAAGAGGACCTCCGATTAGGAGCTGGTGAATTTAGTATATGGAGTCAACTAGACGACGAGACATACACTGGAAGACACCTCATTATCCATCGACTAGAAGAAGGAAATTATGTTACCTTTCAAGTGGTACCCTCCAACCGAAGTATCCACTTACTTTTACTGACACATGAAGGAGCACCCCCCTATCAGATACAGCTTTGGAGGACACAGAACATTTAGAACTGTGGACAGGTAACTGCATTTGGACATCAACAAAAGAAGTCAAAATCAACTGACTGTCGGTCGAAGATGAAACCACAAAAATAATCGACGGAGACGAAAGTTTCATCAACGATAGCCCTGCAGAGAGGAATAAGCAAATAACCCCACCACCCCCACCCCCACCTCCACCACCGCCACCACCTAAAAGTAGCGACAGTGACTCCGACATGGGTCATGGGTCAGCACACATTCCTCTATATGAGGGGGATGAGGACCCTATATGACAGTGGTTCATCTGTGAGCCGACTTGGGAGGCTAACCAAGTTGTAGAAAAAGATAGATAGATGGCACCATCTATCGGTGCCTTGAGGAAAGGGGAATTAACTTGGTATATGACCTTTTCTGAAAGACAACCTCGAGCAACCAAAGTTGAGATCAAAGTGCAATTTCTATCATTTTTCAAAACTCCAGATGCAAAACATCTCGCAGCGAAAAATCTAAAAACAACATCGCAGAAGCTAGGAGAAACTGTCCGCGATTATGATAAGCGATGGAAGGACCTTATAGATGAACAATTATTAATCTAGTGGTTTCTTCCAGGTTTATCTCAGAAAATACACAGACACATAAGTCTAGAAATATTCAAGTCTTACGAAGATGCGCTTACAAAATCTCTCCAAGTGGAAATGGATGAGGACATACCAGCATACTCCACTAATCACAGACTAGAAGAACAAATTGAGAGTGCGCAGTAGTCTTTAAAGGAATTAAAACTTAAAAATCAGGATATCTGGTGCACAAAGTGCTCAACGGCTAGACATTCCAAAGACAGCTGTCGACAGGACGTTTGATTCGTGCAAACGAAATGTTTTTACGACATTTTCCAAGAGCATGGAGACCACTCGACAAAAGATTTCCCATTCAACATGAAGAACGGAAAGGGATCTTGGTGTGCAATCTGTGAAACTAAAAATCATAACATAGCCAACTGCCATTTGAACCTGAAGAATAGACAAAATTATCATGCAATCTACCAAACCACCACATTTACACAAAATAATGAGCAAAACAACTTACCAAACGATCAGAATAGTCAGAGATATGAAGGTCAAATATACGAGAACTGGTATGACAATCGATGTGGAGGCTATGGAGGACAAGTTGGATTCTTTGGAAATCGAAACAACTGACCACATCAACCCATCCAATTCTTTACATGTTATAAGGAGGGACATCGGTATGCAGACTGTCCATATAAAGACAGAATTGACCTCAAATTTTGTACTCATTGTGGAGTAGGGGATCACTTACTAGAGGTTTTCCCTACCATGTTGGAAAAAATAAATACAAAGAAAAATGTTAATGTCTTGTCGTGTGTGCAAAAAAATGATGTAATAAACACAAAAAAATTGCATATTGTAATCCGACAAGGGACAAAAACAGGAAGTGATAACCCAAGAATCAGCAAAACAAAAGAGAAAAATGTCTACCCTGATCCACTTAAAGAAACACAAACATAAAAAGAAGCAACAAATGTATTCAAAGAATTTGCAGGATAGGAACAAGTTAACGACAATCGACATAAAACAATAAAATAATTAATCCATCTCACACAAAAAGACAACTCAGTATCTCAGTTCATCAACTTACTATATGAAATAAAACATAACAACTTTGAAAAACAAACAAAGAATATATGTAGCTTAAATAAAAAAGATAAAGGTGATGCCAAACCACTTGTCAACCTGGAAATTGAAGGATACCATGTCTGACAAGTAGTGCTCGACTTTGGATCACAAGTAAACATCATGACTCGTGACACTTGGGAACAAATGGGTAGACCTCGACTATATGAGTCAAGAATATACCAGAAACTAGTTGACCAAGGCATAATTGAACCTATTGGAGTCTGGAAAAATGTTGACACAATTATAAAAGGAATATCGACCAATATTGACTTCGAAATCATTGACCCTAAGGAAGGATCAAGTTCCTTCCCAGCGTTAGTAGGTCGACCCTGGGGTGGAAATATGAAAGCATCGATATCCCTAGATAAAGAGAGAACAAAATTAAAAGGAAATGGATAAAAGGTCATTGTACCTATTCATCCATCTCAAGGAGAACCTTGGACTGAACCTATCGATGAAGAAGTCGACATTCGATAACTCTACCAGATTCAAAACAATGCAGATTATACAGATCCTAATATCTACAGAGAACTGCATTTAGGCAACCAAGACTGAGTTGGTTATAATTCAGACGCATAATTATATGATTGGGAGATCGAGAACTATGAAACACAAGCAAGAGGGTGTTGGACTATTCAAAAAGTGTATAAAAATCCCACCAAATAGTGCTTCATAGTGTCCATTGTCCCAAAAATATTTGAGAAGAAAATTAGGAAATACCCTACTTTAGAACCTACCAATGTAAATACTACACAAATACCAAGATATAAGGAAAGAGAATCACTAGTCATGCATTTAGAACAAGTTTCCAAAAATATTGGTGACCATGGCCGGCTTCAAATCCT
Source organism: Pseudotsuga menziesii (assembly GCA_001517045.1). Lineage (NCBI taxonomy): Eukaryota > Viridiplantae > Streptophyta > Pinopsida > Pinales > Pinaceae > Pseudotsuga > Pseudotsuga menziesii. The sequence goes on from LPNX010248400.1 coordinate 436,058, forward strand.
AGTAGAAAATTTTACAAGCCAAGTTGCTCAATGGTGGGATACCCATCAGACAAGACTGCAGACCTGGACAACAGCTTTGACTTACTTTGTCAAAAGGTTTGGAGGAAAGAAGTTAACCAAACAGGATCAGATAATTATATTCACTCAAGGACAGAATCCAGAATATCATATTAAGACATGTGAAAAAGAATGGAGAAAACTTGGATACAAGGATGAACGAGCATAGTCACGCCTATTCCCATCAACCCTCTCCAACTTACCAAACAAATGGTATAAAATGGAAGAAGCTAGAGGTGAAACATTCTTATGGCATGAACTCAGAGAAAATTTTATTAAAGATTTTAAATTTATCCCACAAAATGAAAACTTGGTCAAACCAACAAAATAGATTAAACACTTTATACAACCAATAGAAAACAAACCCTTAAACGATAACTGACAGACAATGAAATGCAATAGTATACAAACCAGGACAAAACCACAGCCGACAAGACTACAGTTAGAAAATGAAAATACAGAAGGGAAAATATTTAGATGGAAATCAAACCATGTCGAAACGACCAAACCTATTTGTACAGTCCTTAAAGTGGAAACAACTAACAAACATGATACCGACAGAAGGACTGCAGCTGAATTTCCTGCCACATTCTCACAGTTTAAGGAAGGAATTCAACCAATCAATGAAGCCAAAGCACCAAAATGGCTAGATGCTAAATTCAAAACTAGGGAATTTGACATCTCAAATGATGATCGACCAAAAATGGAAAATAAATCCAAGGTCACCCACATGTCAATTCCTGAAAACGTTGTCAATCTTGTCTCTACGACCCCACCTCCATCCCTGACAAAAGTAACAGAGGAGCAAGTACCAAAACATCATTCAGTAAGCCCACTCGACTTGTGCAAAAGTGCTATGTCGAAAACTGTGAAGGCAATGTTCGATAAAGACAGATATTTGTAGGCATTCATTGAGAAACTGCCTAAGATATTCATGTCAATACAGAAGCTATCCAAAAAATCACCTCTCTTCGAGGTCGATGGATACCAACTAGGTCATGAATTCCAATCACGAACCTTTGCAACTATCACTTCAACTTTCAAGAGAAATCCTAACAAGGAAGCTGAAGTTACTGCACGACAGACTACGACTATCACTTTGACTATACCCCAAACCAACCTGCCAGCCACTGTACCGACCAGAGGAGAAGAAGAAGAAAATATCGCAGACATAAATTGAGATATCAACCAATTCTTCTTCGACTTAGATTCAACCACTTAGACCAACAATCCACCACTCATCCACAGTTCCACCAACCCAATCACCCTCGACCATTCACCAACTCCATCACCACCACCACCACCCCCCGAATAAGAGCAATCCCCACCACAACCATCAACACCAAATGCATCCACTTCTACACCCCCTACATCTAACCAACCAGAGGCAGCAGTCATCCCACCTTGCCAAAGAGAGAAACCATCAACCACTATCCCACAAACCAAAAATCTTGACTCGACTTTTGAAGGTACACAGGTGCTGACACAAATAGAGAAGGAAAAGCATAAGAAGAGGAAGGAGAAACAAAAGAAGGAGCATCATGGACAGTCATCAAAGGTCCATATCAAATTGAAAAATGCAACCTCACTGACCGTTGCAGAGCTAGGACAACTCTTGAAAACCCCTATAGTCGAAGCAAAGACAAGGAGCCAGTAGAGACATAAGGAACTCAACGACAAGGTCGAAGAACAGGTTGAGTTCCTCAACAAATGCAGAAACCTCGCACAATCAGTAATGCCAGGCCTCGCAGAGGTCAACACCAACAAACCACTCGAAAGAGCGTATCATCTATTTGAAAGCATGGTGTCGGATCTCCAAGCACAGATTCAAGAAACAAAGGAGAAGCAAAAAAAACATACTGCCTGCCTCCTAATGGCGTAGCACGCAGCCTTTTCTGAAGATTATAAAGTACTGTAATATCACATGGAGGAGTCCGTCATCACTGAAGAAATACTGCGATATTGGCTTGCTTACTACGGGCAAGTCTATCCGCAAACTCGGCAGACCCGACAAGGGATCCAAGCACTTGAAAACAGGAAAACCATTGATGAAGCACTCAGAACCAAAATAGAAGAACAAATAGAGCTTGAGACAGCCAAGCTGTAGAAACTAGAGATGGAATCACATTAGTGGGTGTAGTAAGCTATCCCCAACTTGGAAAAAGTTGACCTCATCTGCCCATAGATGAAATGACTTGCCGAGACTGCAGAGGAGAAGGACCAGTTTATGGGTCCCGACATGGAGAGAATAGCTAAAGTCTCCATTTTAGAGAAGCTATCGATCTTATCAAGTCTGACTACACTCACCATCGAAATCCATAAAATATTGCAAAGTTGGACAGATTTTCGACATCACCTAGCAGTGACAGCCCCAGCAATTGTCAAATTCTGTGTACAAAAAAAACCAACCATCAGAATTCACAGCCCATGAAGACTAGGCACATCATAATGACTACTAATAACAGAGAGGAAGAATTTTGTACCTCCCTGTTTCTTCGGGATAAAGAAACATTTTGTTCGTGGGGAAGATGTTGGAGGAGCAAGTCGATAAGTTGACTTGAACGATAGTCAACTTAGTCAATCAATCGACTAAGTCAATCAACCGACTAAGTCGGTCGACCGACTAAACTATAGATTAGGTCAGCCAGCTAAGTTCATGTCGGTTCACCGAACCGACAGGTAGTTATTTTGTAACTATTTTGGAATCATATATATTAGGCTGTTGAGCTAGATGAGAACTCGGTTTAGTTCTCTGTATTGTATGGACCCATTCATATTAATATAATCTATTAATTCATCTACTAGTTCTTATCTATTTTCTCTGTTATGTATGTATGTTTTGGTATGTATTATTGGTAACTTTATGTGATCTGTGAGATTACAACAAGGTTCTTGTAGTTTAAAGAAAGAAAAATGACTAAAATGAAAATGGAGTTTAAATAAATTCGATGATAACTTTATGCTATTCAAAATAAGACTATGACTGTAAATATAAGTTCTTGCCAACTACATGAGGTATATGCAATTCCAAATTCAAGAAATTAAATCCTAATTAACCATAAAAATACAACAGAAAATATTAAAGTTTGAATGGCAGTCTGAATGACAGGCTGAATGATGAAAATTATACAATCTATGAATAAAAACAAGCTAAATTATTCTAATACCGGCTGGGTTGATACATACTACCTTATGGTTAAGCATGAAAGCAATTGAACTATTTAAACCTAAAAAAACAACTACACTACTTTGCATTCAAATAAGAAAACCATTTTGTATTGCTTGATAAAACAGAGTTGGGCTGTAAATAAATCTAACCATAGCTACAATACAATTAGCAGAACTAAATCTGATTATAAACTAAGATTGAAATACTAAAACAATTCGAATTCTATCTAATTACAAATGAAAAACTAAAAGACAAGCTGGAAGGAGGCACGCATGACCGATCATTTAAATTCTGGAAATTGAAATTACATCTAAATAAAAGAAAACTGTGTTTTATGAACAACAAACAACACCTACAAGAATTTTTTTTAATTGCATAACATTACAAACTGAAATCACTTATCTATACAAAAGAAATCAACCACTAATGATATGAACAGCTGATTTTTTTGTTGCTTAGGGTCCCTCTAAGGAACAGTGGTAACAAACTTCATGAATTATTCAATCACATAACCAGAATTGGAACAGGAGCATAGCATCATTTTATATTATCAAAAAATGATTTGTACAATACAATTTATCTCCAGCCTTCTGGGCTCTAATTTATACATGAACAAACCAGTGGGGAAGGATAGAGTCGATCCGCCCAAGTTCCTAATTTGTTAAAACAAATTTCTAAATTTAGAAAATGGCCAACTACGTTTTCTGGACAAGTTGGTTTCAGAGAATCACGGACTTCTCCTAAATGACTTTGAAGTTTCGGAAAATTTCTCTCAAGGACTTAAATGGACATATTTGGCACAAAACCCATGACCGAAATTTTCAGTTTCACCTCTGTTTGACCACAAATCCAGCCCAGAATTTTGTTTTCTATTAAAAACACGGTTTTGAGAGAATTGAATGAAGGTCCAAATCGGTGTCTGTTGGAGGATCTAGTCAGTAAGCCGACTAAGTCGATCAGCCAACTAATTAAGAGATTAGGTTGGCCACATAAGGTCGTGTCAGTTGACCGAATCGACAGGTAGTTATTTGTAACTGTTTGTAAGTCATATGTATTAGGCTGTTGAGCCAGATGAGAACTTGGTTCAGTTCTATGTTTGTATGGACCCTTTCACTATAATATAATCTGTTATTCCACATATGTGTTCTTGTCTTCTATCTTTGATATGTTTGTATACTTTTAAATGTGTATTATTGGTAACCCTCTGTGATCTGTAAGATTACAACATTGGTTCCATTGTCGGTAGTACATATCTAAGATGAATACAAGCAGATGATATTAGAATAGGAGATTAAGCACTGGTGGGAGCGTAAGATAGAAAATTACTTGCAGAATTACGTGCGAATAAACAAATTAATGACTGCTTAGGCAAAGGAAATATTCTTTACCGAAACCCATGAGAAGTTTGTAGAATCAGTGCCACAGCTTTTGAAAAAATTTCTGGATGAAAAAGCTGAAAGCGATTAATGACCAACAACTGCTAGAGAAACTGATTAGAGGGGGAAGAACAAACCTGTCGAAGTGGTTTGAAAAGATCACCAATGAATTCTGCGAGGAACAAGCTATCAAAGAAAAAAATTTAGTAGAACCATTTAGAAGAAATTCTATATATACCTTACCGAGTAGTTCTTGTGCTCCTGACCGACCTTGCTATTCAAATTCCTGATAGAGAAAGGAGTGGGTCATATCGTCGAAACTCATCCAGCACTACGTGAACCACCACAAAATTCTAACTAGGTGGAGAAACAAAGGAAGTGGGAGAAATTCATTGCCAAAAGGGAGTGGGAATATTTCCTAAGCAAGTGAACAAAACTATCCAAGCTTTCTAAAGCGTCGGGTAGGCCATGGGGGGGTAGCATGTCGTATTTCGGGGTAAAGTGAACATGATTCTAGTCGACTAACAAGGGATACCACCACCAGCAATGAAAATTCAACCTAAGAAGGAAATCGAACAAACAGTGACACATAAAGGTACGGCATATTTACAAAAAATAGAGAGAGAAAAGAGGTTGAAAAGAAGGGAAGAAAGAAGAGAAAGAGCTATAGCATTGCAAAGAGGAATGAGTACTAGGGTGACAAACAAAGAAAGAAATCTGCTAGATTCAAGTCATGACGGACAAGAAGAAGCCATGGAGGAAGAGGCATCACCCATGGAAGAATATTTGTGGATAGAGTAGAAAGAAGCTCTCCAAATTGAAGTTCCCCAAGAAGTAAGACCTCTATCTTCAACGAATTTGAGTACAAGGATGCAAGCCATTGTCGAAGAATATTTAAGACTAAGAGATGGTGAGTTTGGTATATGGAGCTGACTAGACGAAGAAGTAAATGATGATAATCATTTAGTGATCCATAGACTAGAAGAAGGAAATTGGGTCACACTTTAGACGTACCCTTCCAACCGAAGTATCCACTTACTTTACCCAACACATGAAGGAGCACCCCCCCTGGGAAATACAACTTTGGAGAATATAGAAAATTCAGACCTATAGAAAAATAATTGCAGTTCGACATCGATAGGAGAATTGACCCCGACCGAATTCTTTTCAGAGAGGAAACGAAAAAGAAAACAATTGACAGGAACGAGAGTTCCATCAACAACATTTCTACACAAAGAAAAAATCAAAACACCCCACTAGCCCCATTGCCACCACCTCTTGAAGAAGGTCACGGGTCAGTGCATATCCCTTTATATGAGGGCGATGAAGATCCTAGATGACATTGGTTCATCTGTGAGTTGACATGGAAGGAAAACCAGGTCACAGATGAAGATAGACATATGGCACAGTTTGCGAGTGCCTTGAGGAAAAGAGAAATAACATGGAACATGAAATTTACCGAAAGAACCCCTCAAGCATCCAAAGCAGAAATCAAAACGCAATTTTTGTCGTTCTTTAAAACTCCGGATGCAAAACATCTGGTAGCTAAAAAAATGAAAACAACATAAAAAAATCCAGCAGAATCTGTCCGTGACTACGAAAAACACTGGAAATACCTCCTCAGCCAATTGGATTATGTAATTGATGAGCAACTATTACTTCAGTGGTTCCTTGCAGGTCTATCACAGAAAATTTGGTGGCACATAATCCTAGAGACGTTCAAAACACATGAAGATGTGCTTACTAAATCCATACAAGTAGAGATGGACAAAGACTTCCGAGCATATCCCATGGATACTAGACTGGAAGAATAGCTCAAGATCATGTAGAACTCATTAAAAGAGCTAAAACTTAAGAGTCAAGATGTATGGTGCATTAAATGCTCAACGACCAGACATTCAGAAGATAACTATTGACAGGACATTAGCCGACAGGACGTTTGATTTGTGCAAACAAATTGTTTTTGTGACATCTGCCAAGAACATGGAGAACACACAACAAAATATTGCCTATATAACATGAAAAATGGTAAGGAATCTTGGTGTGTTATCTGTGAAGTGAAATGTCACGCTATGGCCGACTGCCACCTAAACTTTAAAAATCGACAAAACTACCAGGAAGTCTACCAGACAAACGTAGTCACGCAGAACAATGATCAACGAAACCATGCGCAAAACGAACAGAATAATCAAAGGTACAAATGTCATCGATATGAACATTGATTCGACAACCGACATGGAGGATATGGAGGTCGAGGTCGATTCTATGGGAATCGTGACAACCAACCACATCGGCCCATTCAGCGTTTCACGTTCTACAAATAAGCTCACTGATATGCAGACTGTCCATACAAGGACAGAACTGACTTAAAAATCTGTACTAGCTATGGAGTAGGGGATCACTCATTAGAGGATTTCCCTACTATGCTTTATAAAATAAATAAAAGAAAAAATGTTAATTTCTTGTCGTGTGTTCAAAAACATGATATAACCAATACAAAGAATCTGCATATAGTAACCCAACAAGGGATAAAAATTGGGAGTGATAATCCATGAATAAGCAAGATAAAAGAAAAAAATGATTGTCCTAATCTAGCAAAACAAAAACAATCATCTAAAGACGCAACGAATATATTTAAAGAATTTGCTCGATAAGAAGAAGCCAATGATAATCGAAAAAGCACAGTTAAAGAACTAATACATTTAGTACAAACTGATAAAATGGTGTCTCAATTCATTGACCTATTGTATAAAATAAAACACAACAATAATACATAAAACAAACAAAAAATATCTGTAGTCTAAACCAGAAGGACAAAAGTGATTCTGACCCACTTGTCGACCTAGAAATTGAAGGATACCATGTCTGACAAGTTGTGCTCGACTTCGGGTCACAAGTAAACATTATGACTCACAACACTTGGGAACAATTAGGTATACCTCGACTATACGAGTCAGGAATATACCTGAAATTAGTCAACCAAGGTCTAATTGAACCTATCAGAGTTTGGAGAAATGTCAACACGACCATAAAAGGAATATCAACCAAAGTCGACTTTGAAATTATTGACCCTAAGGAAGGATCCAGTTCCTTCCTAGAGTTAGTAGGTTGACCTTGGTGAATAAAAATGAAAGCATCAATATCTGTAGACAAGGAAAGAATAAAACTAAAAGAGAATGGACAAAAATTCATAGTACCTATTCATCATCCCAAGGAGAACCTTGGATAGAACCTATTGATGAAGAAGTTGATATCCGACAATTATATCAGATACAAAACAATGAAGACTACACAAAGCCCAATGTCTATGGTGAGCTTCACTTAGGAAATCAAGATTTAGTAGGATACAATTCATATGCAAAATTATATGGTTGGGAAGTCGAGAACTAGGAAACATAGGGAAGAGGTTGCTAGACCATTCAAAATGTGCATAAGAAACTAGTCCAACAATGCTTCTTGGTGTCCATCATCCCAAAAATACTTGAAAAAACCAAGGAATATCCTACCCTAAAACCAACAAATGTAAGTTTTACCCAAATCCCAAGGTACAAAGAAAGAGAATCAGCAGTCATGCATATAGAACAAGTATCCAGAAACATTGGTGAACATGGCTGACTACAAATATTAGTGGAAACCTTCAGAGGACAAGCTGCTAGATGGTGGGATACCCATCAATCAATATTGCAGACATGGACAACAGCTTCAACCTACTTCATAGAGAGATTTGCAGGAAGAAATTTAACCAATCAAGCCCAAATACCTATGTTCACCCAAGGGCAGGATCCAGAATACCACATAAGAACATGTGAAAAAGAATGGAAAATACTGGGGTATAAGGATGAACATACATGGACACACCTGTTTCCATCGATGCTATCTGAATTACTCAACAAATGGTACAAAATGGAAGAAGCTCGAGGTGAAACATTCCTATGGCATGAACTAAGAGAGAATTTTATCAAATATTTCAGCTTTATACCACAAGATGAAAACTTAGTCAAAACTACAAAACAAATCAAGGCATTTATAGAACCAACCAAGAACAAAACCCTAAAATATGACCAACCGACAATAAACTGCAATAACATACAAACCAATACAACACCACAATTGACAAGGCTACAAATGGAAAATTAAAATCCGGAAGGAAAAATATTTCGATGGAAATCATACCATTCAGAAACAACAAAACCAATTCACACAGTGCTCAAAGTCAAGACAGTTGAAGACACCGATCGAATAACTGCAGCAGACTTTCCTGCCACATTTTCACAGTTTAAAGAAGGGAGCCGACCAATCAATGAAGCCAAAGCACTAGAATGGTTAGATGCTAAAGTCAAAACTAAATAATTCAACATCTCAAGTGATGATCGACCAAAAATGGAAAAAATTGGAGACTACTGGAGTGAAGAACAAACAACAGAAATAGTAAACTTACTAAAAGAATTTTAGGATATCTTCGCTAGAGATTACAAATATCTCAAAGTTCTAGTCCATGAAATGGGTGAAATGAAGATCGACATTAAAACTGATGTCCGACCTGTAAAGAAAATACCATATAAAGTGGCTCATAAGTACAAAGAGATAGTCAAGAAAGAGATTGATAATATGCTTGTAGCAAGAATTATCTACCTTATTGACCAATCCGAATGGGAAAGTCCAATGGTTGTTCAGTGAAAGAAACATGGTCCAACCAAGCTAAGGATCTGTGTCGACTTCAGAGACCTAAATAAAGTTACATTAACAAACCCATTTCCAACTCCTTATGTAGATGAAATATTAAATGAGGTCATAGGACATGAATGCTACTCATTTACAGATGGATTCGCAGGTTATAACCAAGTACCAATAGCCAAAGAAGATTAAAAAAAGACAATATTTGTATGTGAATTTGGCTCATTTGCTTATAGGGTTATTCCTTTTGGATTAAAAAATGCACCTGCAGTATTTTCAAGAATTGTGGTCAAAACATTTCAAGAATATATTTACAAAACAACGGTAGTATATTTCGATGATTGGACAATATACTCTATGTTGAAAGATCACTGCAAATGGCTAAGGCTCAAGTTGGAATGATGGCGACAAATCCAACTAGCTCTGAACATCAAGAAGTGCATATTTATGACCCCTATAGGGATACTATTAGGACACATTGTTTGCAAAGAAGGCATTAAGGTTGACTTCGCAAAAATAAAAATTATCCTTGACTTATAACCACCGCTGAACCCAAAAAAAGTCAGGGTACTACTTGGACATACAAGATATTACAGGAAATTCATAAGATACTCTTCAAACATGACCTATCCACTGGAAGAACTGTTAAGAGAATATCAGGAGTTTGACTCGACAGAGGAATGTAACATATCATTTGAAATACTAAAAAGGAAGCTAGTCGAAGCACCCATTCTAATATTTCCAAACTGGTTAGCCAAATTCCATGTACACATCAACGTATCAGGCCTAGAAATAGGAGAAATACTAACTCAACTAAGGGACGATGGAATGGACTACCCTATCGTTTACAGCAGCATAAAATTAAATAAAGCAGAAAGTAACTACTCAACAACAGAGAGAGAAGCATTAGGAATGGTTTTTGCACTACAGAAATATTAACATTACCTACTAGCCAATCCGTTTATCTTTTATACCGACCACCAAGCACTAAATTACCTCATAAATAAGCCCTTAAAAAATGTGAGAATCTTTCGATGGCTAATTCTATTGCAAGAATTTGAACTTGAAGTCGTTGTCAGACCAAGAAAGTTAAATGTCGGTACCGACCACTTATCACGAATTGACACAGGAGAGGAACTGATAGGGGTAGAAGACGACCTACTGGATGCACATTTATTTCGAATAGAAGCAATCCCAGCAGAATTAGAGGAAATAACTCAATTCTTAGAAGATGGAAAAGCACCAGAAGGCATGAGCATGAAGAAGAAACAAATCTTAGCCATGAAAGCTGCACCATATAGCCTCATAAATGGATTCTTATGTAAAATGGGCCTGGACGACATCCTAAGAAGATGTGTACTAGAACATGAAAGAAATAATATTATGTACAAAGCACATTATGGACCGGTGAGAGGACATTTTCAAGCAGACACAACTGCCAAGAAATCCAACATTCAGGGTTATGGTGGCCGACACTTCACAAAGACTGTAAAAATTTTGTGAGCCAATGTGACAGATGTCAACGACTGGGTCGACCTCTACCTAGTACATAAATGCCCTTAATTTTAGTAAACCCAAGTTTTACATTTGGAGTTTGGGCCATAGACTTCATAGAACCATTCCCCATACCAGCAAAAAAGAAAAGGTGCAAGGTACATAATAACTGCAGTAGAGTATGTAACCAAGTGGGCATAAGTAGAACCAGTCGACACATGTTCCAGTGAGATAGCTACTAAATTTATTTATGAAAATATCATTACCAGATTTGGATATCCAATAACCTTAATCAGTGACCAAGGGTCACACTTTATTAATAAAACCATTAAAGCACTAACATATCAGTTCCAAATTGACCACCGACGTAGCACAGCTTATCACCCTCAGTCGATTGGAGCAATTGAGGCATTGAACAAAACATTAACAAAAGGCCTAACAAAAATATGTAACACCGAAAAAGATGACCAGTATGAGAATATACCTACAGTACTATGGGCTTACAGAACAACATACAAGCATTCAATAGATCAAACACAGTTCCGACTAGTCTATGGACAAGAAGCAGTTGTTCCACTATATTTTTTACAACAAACACCTATTATAGGAGAAATTTTACATGTCGATGTCGAATAGGGAAGGAAGGACTGACTGATTCAATTAAGCAAGCTAGAATAACACCAACTCATCACTTTACAACACCAAGAAATAAAAAAACAACAGCAGAAGGCATGGCACGATTGCAATATCAAAAACAAAAACCTGTCGGTAGGGGACCTTGCCCTACTATACAACATTCGAGTAAAAGGAAAACCCAAAAAGATACATACAGAATGGATGGGACCCTACGTTGTCAAAGAGATTCATGCTAATGGATCAGTCTGACTAAGGACGTTACAAGGCATAGTATTTCGGAAACTTGTTAATGGTACCCAACTAAAGCGGTACAAAAATTAAAACAAGTTTATAAAAAAAAGCATATAACCATCATAACGGTTATACAAAAACCATAAAAATCTAAAGAAAAAAAATCTAAAATAAACAAAATAGAACCAACACCCATAAACCAGGATGACAGGAAATCAATGCTTTAACAGCCGACATCACACCCATCGACATACCACCATTGACCGCTCACATGATCGACATGAACCAACAACCATGAAGGTCACATCATGCCTTCATGACTACGAGTGCCAAAATCAAATCACCATTAATGAAAAATCAAGTGACTGTGATGGACCATCACTTCTTCCATTAATACACCCATCGACAGAAACGTCAAAATCCCCACATATAAATACCAGACAAGAAAAGGCTCATTTACAGTATTTTGAACCGAGAGAGCAATTTAGAAAACAGGAAATTGAGAACCGAGAATCCCTAAGTAGAGTCGAACAGAAAACTGACAAAATGGCACCAAAACAAACTAGAGCCACAGTAAAGACTAAAGAACTACAAACTGCTGAAACCCCACTAATGAGGAGGTTAAGAAACATAAAGAACGCCAAGGTCCAAGAGACCTCATGGGTGAAAACATGGGCCAAGATCAAGGAGTGGGCCTATGTCGACAAGAAACCAACCCAAGTAGTAGAGAAGGTAAACCACAGTTCTATCATGAACTACATGAACACACCGTTCATGGCAAGTTTTGGAGGTACAGAATAAACAACAGTCAAATTCATTATAAGTCGATACCACAACGGTAGATTCTGCTTCAACAAGTGTTGTTCAGGAATAAAAACCCTTATAACCTAGGGTGTGGGGTTACCAACATACTTCTAAAACTTGCAGAAAATTAGCTTTAAAGTACAGAAAAGGAATAGGAATAAATGTTGAACTCACCTGATTAATGATGTTTGATCCAAGCTTTCTCTTCTCCCTCTCTGCTTCTCTCCAAAGCTTCCAGGGATGCACCTCCTTCACTTTCAAAGATCAAATTATCCAAGTACAATCTTATACATGTATATATGAAAATTTAGATGAACAATATATAGAGTACTTAATCAAAAATATTCATCAAACATGATACATGAAAGAGACTCAATACAAAGTTGGAAGAAGAATTCTCTTTATTAATAATAGTGAATGAGACAAGTGTACAAACCAATGCTTGAGACAAGGACTCCTCTACAACCAAATGTTATAGCGGATTTCACCACACTAGGTGAATTACACATTGTATGGCCTTCCCCTGTCCCGCTGCAAACTCATTAGCCCCTATGGACCACTTTTTGTCTTTTGATGTATCATTGACCATCCCTAAAAACATTAGAAAAATGATATACGCGGCATTTTCCCTGATAACCACGTACATATGCGGATATTCCCTCTATAGTCGCGTACATCGGGATGTGTACATAATCCAAAATCCTTTGGAGCGTTCCTTGACTTGGATCTGATTCATATGACTCCTGGCCTTCCATATGCCTTGAGATCGCACGGATTCGACCTTTCAGTATCCATTTGAAAAGCTATATAAGGAACCCATTGAGACATTGAAATCATAAGAGAGAATTGAGAGTAACGAAACTATAGTCCATCGTTGCCAGAACTTATGCTTGAGTCTACATCCCTTTGTCCCTTGGAGCACTGTTGTGTTATTCCCAAGCTTGCCTTTTGCTAGTAAGCTTGCTATCGAAGTGATGGAGGATTGAGGTGGTGGAGGCCCAAGTGGGGGATTCAGTTTCTCCGGTTCGCAGACATGCCATCAAAGGTTGTCACTTGTAATCTCTGATTCATATTAATAGAAATATCTTTTCCTGTCCAGTAATGTGTATTTGAATGAATATTGTATCCATTGGAATATGTCAAATGCTTATACATTATTGATTATATATGCTAGAATAGATCTAACACCATGAAATATAGTATGCTTGTATTGTTTACTTGTTGTTGAGGACGTACTATAACAATTCAAGCTGAAGATTGGAAAGCTCAATGGGGATCTACTTCAACCATCCGAAATAAGGTACGAGGTTCAATCCTTTAGTGTTAGATGTTTTTATTTCTATTGCATATTGGGAAAGATTGATTTCTGGAGTCTAGCTGTCTGTTGTGGTACCCCAAGCCATAGGAATTTCTCTCCATAACAGAATTGGCGACTCCGCTGGGGAGTTCCTAGTAATTGTCCTTTGGGGGTTGATCTCTTAGAGTTCAATGTATTTGAATTGCTCTCTCTCTCTTGTTTCTATGTTGGGTATGGGGGCATGTATGCCTGGTAGAGCATGATTGGTGTGAATTTAGTCTCATCCTGTCTTTTTGCCTTGAATTTGTGCATCTTTTTCTTCCTGTACGCGGGTTTGTCACTTACAGTCGCATATACACGCGGTTTCCCCTGGGATTTCCGCGTATACACGCGGTTTTACTTGTTTGATTACTTTCACTTATCCAATCCTTGTTTGCTTGCTTTTGGCTTTAGTTTTTATAGTGATTTCTCTATGCACGCTAGTTGGCCTAGGGTTGATGTAAATAGAGAGTCTTTGATTTTTGTGGAGTCGGGTGCAGTTCCGCGCCGTTCTCGTCCGTTAGCAGGACTTTCGCCTTCCACTTCTCCTCCTCCTTTGGGAGAGGGGCCTAGACTGTCCAGGTGGACTATGTCACACACTGATTCACACACCATGGAGGATCATTCAGAGACTATTCCTGAGCCACCTCCTCCTATTCGTATTGACGATGGGGAACTTACTCCTACATACAATCCCTCACCTGACCTAGCTGAGATTGGTCCTGTTATTTCCCAGATAGGATCGTTGCATGATAGACCTACTCACACTAGGGCAGATTCCCCATTGACCCGTTACCGGTATGGAATGTCGGATGATGCCGAGACTCACTTTGACCCTCCTAGCACTAGCTACGGTAGTTATGTTACGACTGGTTTTCCTATATATGATTTGACATTTCATGTTGAATCCGACTATGAGCCTAGCACTATGCCTGGGGGAAATCCCATGCCTTACCTTGCGGAGAGGTTTGGGAGTACTAGTCACATTGCACCTTCCATCCCAGTGGTGGAAGCTCCATCTTATATACCTTCTAGGTCTAGAGTTAGTGATCCGATAGGGATTCCAGGTTCTAGACGAGTGACGATAGGCACTAGTACATTTCTTCTTACAGAGATTCCTTCGTCCTCACTTCCGATTTATTCAAATGTAAACCCTCCACCTTACTCTCGTGGTCCTTTGAGTCGGCACATAGCTACGAGTCAGATCCGTACTGCGACTACTAGACCAGTTGTGTCTCAAGCCTACATACCACCCGCGGTTTCGGGAGGTTATGTTCATGTTTCTAGAGGTCAGATTGCTACTTCCAAGACATATATCCCTACTTTCGGTATGTATATTCCTACTTCCGGAACGTATCTTCCTACCTATGGAGTGTCTCATGGGGCATCGCAAGCGATGACCTATGGACCCTACTATGGGGTGCAGTATGGACAGGTCTCTCCACCTTATGGAGGCGGGTATTCACAACCTGCTTACTCTCCTAACTATGGATTTGTAGCTCCTACTAGTCAAGGTCCACCTCATTATGCTACTTCCACGCCACCCTATACGTGTCAGACAGGAGGAGGTCACTATGGCCAAGGTCATGGTGGTAATCAATTCTATATGAACCAGGGAGCGGTCCATAGACATCATCATCCTAGGCTCCCTTTCCTCGCGACACTCAATTTACCTGACTTATCGAGACTTAAAAATGATCCTGTGGCTCATGATCCGGCTTGGCCGGCTGTCCCTACCAAGCTTCCTTCGGACATACCTAAGTTCGAAGGCAAACCAGGAGAGGATCCGAGTGAACACGTTACGACATTCCACCTATGGTGCTCTTCCAATTCATTGCATTAGGACTCAGTCCGTTTGAGACTATTTCAACGCACCCTTACAGGGCATGCAGCGAAATGGTACATAGAGTTACCTAGGGGTGCCTTTACTTTGTTCGACGACCTTGCGATGAATTTCCTTAATCACTTCTAGCTACCAGTGCGCTATGATGTTGGTACTGAAATCTTGTCGACATTTCGGCAAGATAAAGCCACCCATATTTCTGATCATATTCAGGAGTGGCATAGACAGAAGAGATTAATCAAAGCCTTGATACCGCCGGAGTTCCTCCTTGAGTGGTTCCTCAAATATTTATTGCCATATATCGTGAAGGATGTTTCCACATCCAGAGTGCAGAATGAGGAACAAGCCATCTTTAGGGCGTAGGAACTACACTTGATCTATGCTCAGTCTAGTTTGTTATATGAGATTATACCTAATTCTCCTCATTCTAGTTTCGATCCCAAGGTCAAACCTGGACCACATGCCGATGGAATTGTGGGTAGTGCAAGTAAGAAACCTGCAGGTTCGGTTGTGAAACAAGTTGCTCAGTTGTCTATCAACCAATCTGCCTCGGGACAAGCTACGGCTTCGTCTTAGCCTACCCAAGCGACGAATGTACTTGCTATGCAATTGTCTGACCAGAAGGGTAACCAGCAACCCAGATGAAATCGAAAAAAGGGTAAAAACAACAATAATAAGAAGGGTGGGAATAAAAATGAGAATGCCAACAATAATGGCAAGAACAATTAAAATGCTGGGGGGGACAAGAAAAATAAGCGTAAGGTTAAGTTTCCTTGCAAGCTTTGTAAGGACGATCACCTCACTTACTTGTGCCCTAGGATGGATGAAGCTTTGAAGTTCATAGCACAGGGCCCAGCTGTGTTAACGAACCCTTTACCGCATAACCAGAATATGAACTCGAAGTCCCATGATCAATCTAGTGATGACGATCCACCTGAAACTAGTGGTCGTGGGTGCATTAATATGGTCCGTGCCGCGAAATTTGTGACGCATGCGAAAGATTATACTTCGTCATAACCCAACCCAGGCAAAGAACCTGATCCACCAGGAACCCCTTTGCGCATTGAGAAACCTGCGGATAAACCTGAGGCTACACCTTGCATTCCTAAGGGGGTACTTAAGTGTTTGGGTCATAACCCAAATGCCCGAGCCGCCTAGAATTATTCAGTTGTCGAGGATTTGGGTCATACTCCTTGTGCAATGTCTGCATTGGAAGTGCTTCAGAGTTGTCCGTCGCAAAGGAAGGCTTTGCTTTCTACTCTTGGTGTGAATGGTGATTATTCTTCCTCAGTGATCAAATTTGAAACCACAGGACATCAGCCTCGCTTTCCCTACTATGTGTCCCTTTTGGTGCATGTAGAATGTCTTAATATCATCGTCAAGCATACTGTGATTGACGAGGGCGCTGCTACTTCTGTGATGTCTTTGTCTTGTTGGAAGGGTCTTGGTTCTCCTGAGTTTTCAAAGTCTACGACCATGTTAACTGCTTTTGATGGTAGATCGTTTAGGCCGCATGGCATCCTTCCTTCTCTTAAAGTCTATTTGGGAGGGAAGACTGTTGCGATAGAGGTCGAGGTAGTTGATGCGCACCTTGACTACAATATTTTACTGGGAAGGAATTGGATGTATAGTATGCAAGCCGTTGCGTCTTCGGTGTTTCGCGTTGTATGCTTTCCTCATAATGGGAAGATTGTAACGATTAATCAGATGGCATTCAAGAATCCGCCTGTTAGTGCATCTTCGGAAGCTTTGGTTCCGAAAGTCGAACATTCCCAGCCGTCAACTGGGAGTGTGGGTGTAGGTATGTATCCGTCCCTCATGGGAACCTTTAGTTGTCCTACACCCGTACTCATGATAGGATCTAGTTTCGATGGTGCTTCCATGTCTACGAGATCGGTGCCTTTTCGCACAATTCATATGGGAGATCCTTGGATTCTTCCTTCACCGAGTCCTTCGAGTGAGGCCATTGAGACGAGTGTGCTATTTCCTGCAGTCATGATAGCTTACCAAGATAATCTCCAGTCTGCTGCAGAGCCTTGTTCTTCTTCTTCACGGATAGAGGAGGAAGACCCCTATGTGCTACCGGCATGGGCAGTACAGTATTTTCATACCCACGACTGCCTTGATATGGTTTTCCCTTCAGATGAAGCGATCATCAAGGCTATGTTAGGAGTTGAGCCACCATGGGAGGAACTTCATCATAGATCATATTTCCTTCCAGAGCTTGACCTTTTGGAGCATGAGGATTATAGGGAGATTCTTAGACAGAAAGTTGGTAGACCCATGATTCCATTAAGCTCTCCTGGTCAGATGGATGATGGGAACATGGTGAACATATCGTCAACTATGCCTATCAACATTTCTCACAACCTTGGTACAATTGAGAATGTCTACATTAGGGCGGATTGTTCCCAAGATGAGATTCGTGAGTATACTGAGCTGTTCAAGGAATTCCATGATTTTTTTGCTTGTTCTTACGATGAGATGCCAGGGATTAACCCTCGGATTGTCGAACACAAAATTAAAACTTAGCCCAATGCTAAGCCTGTTCAACAGCGTTTATGGACGGTAAATTATAGGAAAGCACCCACCATAAAGGCAGATATAGAGAAGCTATTGAGAGCTGGTTTCATCTATCCCATTCCCTTGATGGAGTGGGTTTCAAACCCCATTCCAGTGGATAAGAAGCAGGGAGCGATCCGTATATGCATTGATTTCCATGATTTAAATCGTGCCTGTCCTAAGGATAACTTCCCCACACCGTTTATAGATCAGATTTTGGATGAGTGTGCGGGTAGCGAGGTGTTCTCCTTTATGGACGGCTTTTCTGGGTATAATCAGATTCAAATTAAACCTGAGGACCAACATAAGAATGCATTTATTTGTCCTTGGGGAACATTCACGTATCGGAAAATGCCTTTCTACCTTAAAAACGTTGGAGCTACCTTTCAGCGGGCGATGACCTTGATTTTCCATGATCTCAAGTCCATTATTGAAGTATTTTTGGATGACCTCGCTGCTCATTCTCGCATGAGGATGCATCATTCTTATCACTTGAGATTGGTGTTCGAAATATGCCGGCACTATGCTGTTAGATTAAACCCTCATAAGTGCATCTTTTGCGTGAAATCAGGTCATTTTTTAGGATTTATCGTTTCGAAAGAGGGTATAAGAGTCGACCCTTTGAAGTTTGAGGCAATACTTCAGTTGTCTCCCCCGCAAAATATTCATCATCTTCAGTGTTTGCAAGGCATGGAAAACTTCCTATGAAGATTTGTTGTTAATTTCACCAATTTGACTAGAGGTTTCATGCGTCTCCTAAAGAAGGATACTCCCTTTGAATGGGATGAGCGAGCCCAGGAGTCCTTCGATGCACTTAAGCAAGCCCTAGCATCGTCCCCGGTGATTAGTCCTCCGGATTATAGCCGTGATTTCCTATTATATGTGGCCATGTCTTTAGAGACGATTGGGATGGTTTTGGTTCAGGAGGATGAGGAGCTCCATGAGCATGTCATATATCATCTGAGCCGAAACCTTATTGACGCAGAGATTCGGTATTCTCATGTCGAGAATCTTGCCTTAGCTACTGTACATGTGGTGTAGCGTTTGAGACATTATATTCTCCTTCACCAAACCTTGGTTGTTGCCCATGTCAATCCATTTCAGTTCATCCTCACACATAGGATGATTGGGGGAAAATATAATAAATGGATTGTCATCCTGCAAGAGTTTGATCTCGAGTTTGTTTCGGCAAAATCGAAGAAATCTTTAATCTTTGTAGAGCTCATATCGGATTTTACAAGCGAGGCTGAGGAGTCGGTATGTGAATATACGTTCATTGATGAACAAATTTTCTTGATCTCAACAGCTGACCCATGGTACGGTGATATCATAGTATATTTGCAAACGCAGAAGACCCCTACTCACCTCTTGCGACATGAGTGACGTCGATTACGTCGCGTTTCCAAGAACTACCTCATAGTGGACAATACTTTGTACCATCGTGGAGTAGATTCCCTTTTATGACGTTGTTTAACTCATGATGAGGCTGAGGTAGTGCTTAATGATTGCCACGGAGGGGCATGTGGTGGTCATTTATCTGGGCTTTCTACAGCTCAAAATATTTTGAGAGCAGGATATTTCTGACTATCGATCTTCAAGGATTGTATTGAAGCATTCAAGAGGTGCCACCCTTTCCAGGTGTTCGCACGTAACATGCACTCGAAGCCTTCCCCATTACACCCTATTATCACCGCCAGTCCCTTCACCAAATGGGGGCTATATTTTATGGATTGCAACCCAGCTTCGACTGGGGGGCACCATCATATCATAGTGGCTATCGATTACTTCACGAAATGGGCTAAGGCAATGCCTACAGTAAAATCCGACGGTGAGATAGCCGCTCACTTCGTACTCAACCAAATCATCTCTAGGTTCGGAATTCCGAGAGAGCTTGTCACTGACCATGGCTCGCACTTTCAGAACCGTATGATGGAAGAGTTAGCATCCAAGTTAGGATATAAGCAAGAGCACTCCTCTTCTTACTATCCTCAAGTGAATGGACAGGTTGAAGCAGTGAATAAATCACTTAAGTCCATTCTCCAACGAGCCATCGCACAAAGCAAGACGAACTGGCATATTATGTTGTACTCTGCTTTATGGGCATATCGAACCGCGGTAAAGACTGCCACTGGTTTTTCTCCATATCAGCTTGTTAATGGAGTGGATTCGATATTGCCTGTTGAATGTGAGATTCCTTCATTGAAGTTAGCCGTGGAACTCTTACCAGAAACTTCACCTTTGGAGGAGCGTTTGGTTCACCTTGAGCAACTCGATGAGCAGTGTAGAGATGCCTTGGTGACTCTAGAGGTTAATAAATGTCACGTAAAGGCCCAATATGATAATTCTGTCCGTCCGAGAGTGTTTAGTGAGGGAGACTTGGTCCTTTTGTGGGATCAATCAAAAGAACCCTTGGGGGAAGGGAAGTTCAATCCTATGTGGCATGGTCCTTACGTGGTCAAGCGTGTATTAGAGAAGGGTTCCTATGAGTTAGTGGATTACGAAGGGACAGTCTTGGTGGAGCCTAGAAATGGGCTCTATCTTAAAAAATACTATGCATGATCTTTAGCTAAGGCTTTTTGTTGTATATTATTGTACATATTTTTTGCATAGTTAGGTCTTGTTTATCGTGATCGGGTTTGTGATTAGTTTTCATTTCTTGTGGCAGATGTTAATGGAATCTTCCACCTACATAGGATTCGTAGATGGTGCAAGCCGTCACACTCAACACTCAGCCTCAGCTGCTTGGGTGATTTATACTCCTATGGGTCATGTACTGTCTTTAGGAGGTGTATGTCTACGACCATCTTCCAACAATGCTGCTGAATATAGTGCCGTTATCGAGCTTCTATGGGATGCCATTTTGCATGGTGTTCTCTCTCTTGAGGTACATATTGATTCAGAGTTAGTAGTGTCACAGCTCAATGGTTTGTACCATGTTAGAGATCCAACGTTATTGAGGAGATTCTTACGTGTGAGATTTCTAGAATGGCAATTTGAGAACATAACATATATACACATTCCAAGAAATTATAATCAAATTGCTGACTCATATGCTAACTATGTGTTAGATTGGCATTTGTTTCATTCATTATAAATTAATCATAAACACAATTTTTACACATGTAAATAAATAAACCGATCACCATAAAAAAAAATTATATACATAAAAAATGTGGTAATACATAGTGTCATAATACAAAATCTGGGCTTTGAAAGCCACCATCATATACATGGTAGTACAAAATAGATACACTCCCAGGTGTCTAGTCTTGTGGAGGTGGATGAGGGTTGTGATCATGATATCTCACCACGGCTCTAGCTAGCCGCCGAAATAAATGCACCCATGTGCATGGTACACCGACCACCTGTCTCTGCATAGCCTCAGGCAAGTCCTCGACTTGTGCCATGGGAATCCTGTGAGTCAGTCGCATGAAGTTGGTATGGATGCTTTGGAGCGTTCGCTCCGCATCCACACCGGTGATATAGTCTCCTCTTCCCCTCCGTCTATGATGTGGGAAGCCCTCTGGTCGCTGTGGTACCACATCTGCACATGAATGGTAGATGTCATTATGTATTGTCACCCAAAACCATGTCTTTTTGATTCCATTAATCAAGAAAACGCAAAAAAATTAAATAATTCAAAAATTTTAAAAAGAGTAAGGGTCGAGATTCATTACCTATGTCTCCATATGCTGATCCTAGTGGTAATGGCATGTCCGGGTCTCCCCGGAAGTCTATCCTTGCATAAGGGTAGTCCTCTATGGCAACAATCTGTCGTCGTCACCATGGAAAAAAGTCTGCTGGATAAGGGTTGGCCACCCTACCGCCCCCCAGTCTGCGCATCGCGTCTGCCCAACATCGTTGGGCCAGATCTCAAACCTCGTGGAGAGGAACATCCACTCTAGGGCTCAATTCTGGAACACGCTCGAAGAAAAACGTGCTCAAGATACTGCTGAACCTGAAGTTTTGTATCCTACCTTCCTTGCACTCACTGAGCTGATGTTTCATGTTGCTCAGTAGGGAAGTGCTCCAGTCATAGATGGTCGGTGTCATGCACTCCAGCGCATAGAACATCAGTGGCCGAGAGGCCTGATGGAGTGATGCTAAGCCTGCTATCCTGCCCAGCGTCAGTAGTATGGCCTTTAGGCCCAACACTTGTATAGCGTTGGTGGGAACTTGACTCCCCACCTTCTTCGTCTCTAGGTAGCAGTACACAGCTATGTACTCGTCGATAGTTAGCCCATGACCTGGCCCTCCTCGGGCACGAAGGTTCACCATCTCACCTCGCCGTGATAGACCTGTGATAAAATAGATATCCTCCACCTCAATGGTGAGGGACATACCGTCTAGCCGGAAGGAATCTGAGTCCGGATCCCAATAGTCTACAAGCATCTGTAGTAGTCCTGGTTTGTCCCTCAAGCCACCTAGGCACCAAAACTTGTAGAGTCCGCATCTTCTTAGAGCTTCTTGAGCCATTCTGTCAGCCCTTATTGCTTCCTCTACGTCACCGTGCTCGCATTCTCGCCACTCTAGCACCATCCTGCATGAGAAGTTGACCAAAATGTCCATTAGATTCTTGTAAATCCTTATGCGCGGTGTCATACGCGGTTGTTTTGAAAACAGCCGCGTATGTATGCGGTTTCTGGTCCCTTTTCCGCGTATAGCCAGCCCTATACATGGAAAAAGCCTCGATACCCGCGTGGGCCATAGCGCTCATGTAAGTTTGGCCTTTAAAAATTCATTTGACCATGAAAAACTATAAAAATTGTATTGAAATGCAAGCAGAGAACATGAGTAAATACCTGGAAGAATCGGTTGTGAATTCCGCCGGCTGGATCTCCTGGAATTTGCAGTTGAATATCAGAGCTCAAATGGGTAAAAGTTTCAAATGATTTCTATTTTTTACTATTTATAGAAAAAATTTCAAATATTTGAAAATTTTTACCCCGTTTCCTATAGTTTTGACCATTTCTAACCATTTTGGACCGTTTCTGACCTAATTGGTGATGTAGAAGACCATTTTCAGCGCCGTTTCAGCCTTTGGATTGGCCCATTCGTACCGATCTCAGGTATAATGTCTATACTGGCATATAGGTTAGGTTCACCACCATTTTCATTTTGCATGACCTTATGACCATGTCACTATATCGTTAGGTACGAACCCACTCTATTATGTCACGGAACCTTCTTGCTGCTATAGAAGTGGCATGATATGAGTGGTAGAGACTCACCTTACATGGGTACCCTAGTTAGCGCCTTATTTGCATTTGGTGCCCATGCCGATGTTTCCCCCTTTAGGGTGTGGGAGTCTATTGTATAGTATTGCCATGACATTTAGCAAGAGCCTCATACTCCTCTTGATCTTATGCTGGCCATGACCCCCGGACTCCCTTGTTTCAAGTTGTGAATGCATTATCATGAGCTTTTCCTGTCTTATTGAGCTTTATGCCGGCTCCCCTGACATTGCGTTTCAGCCATATAGCCTGAGCTTGTCTCATTTCTAGCCATGTAGAGCCTTTATTTATATCCTTCGCAACTTGATTCCCTTTTTACCGAGAGGGGATTTTCCCCCGAGTGTCGATATCCTACACATGTATCCTTGCATTGAGCATAGGCATGTTCCACTGCTTGGAACTAGTTTGTTTGCCCTAAATGACACTCGTCTCCTCCTAGTTTGTAACTATAAAGCTAGTTTATTCTTTTTTCAAGCTTTTCAAATAACTGAAAAAGACCAAAAAAATAAAAAAACCAAAAAGCCGGACAAGAAAATATATTATCTTTGGCAGCTGTCGAGTCGTGTCTCCTTCGAACAGAGCACTACATATCACATCCATTGGTTGGGTTATAGTTTGACTTAGGAGCTGTACTCGTTATCTGAGTTTTATCTCCACCGACTGGTTAAGCTTCCAGTCCCTATGGAGCCTCTATTGATGCCTCTTGCATCATAGAGATTTCCCAGTTTGTATATCGAGTCTATGCTGCCTTAATTCAGTCACCATACACCGTTATGTTCTGGTTCGAAGGAATTTGAAACCTGAGTCGGCCATTCCTCAGTTATCTTGACTTTGCATGTCGGCCATTCCCGGTACAGGTACTGGTTCGTGCACCTTATGATCGAGTTCTTCCATATTATACAGCCTTGCTGAGTACCTCGTGTTGGATGATGGGGGATGCCCTAATTCCCTCCTTCCAGCGGATTTCATCCCATCGACTTCAGATCATTTATTCTGGGATTGGAGTCTAGAGTCATTTTGAGTGCCTTGAGACTTGCAGTCATCAGTGGCAGGTTCTCTCGCCATCGAAAGTTTTGGGAATACATCAATGTCCCATGATCGATGGATTCTCTCAAGTGTTCAACCTCAACACATTTATTCACACTTGTTAGTTTTCACTCTAGTACCTTGATTCCCATTTTCATTATTAGTGGGTGATCTCGTGTCTGTTAACGGTATACATCAATGACCGGTAATCAGATGATGGACTACTATGTTCGACCTCGACACCTCTATTTGCATAGTAGGACATGTACTCATAGCGGTTTGTGTAGAAGACCATCTAGACTGGTGGCATCCACTATATGCTACCTCCTTGATCGTGCCAGTATTCATGAGATTTCAGCTCTCGTGACTTGTTCCAGTATATGTCAAACACTTCCAGCCACTATGGAGATCTTGATCTGTTATATATCTTCAGACTTGGTGGAGATCATGGTCCTTTGTATATCTTCATCATGGAGATTCTGATCTATGTATATTGTACGTGGTGATGACCACATATGTTTATCATGTTTCATGCCTATTCATGGCCATTTTACTCTTATGTATCCGGGACTGCTATATCTATTTGCAGTTATATGCAGAGTTGTATTATGGTATTATGCTGATTGGGTGGCTGGTCTTCCATTTTGGTACCTTCATCACTTCACTTCTGGGATGGACTTATAATGTATTTCGGCCATCGTATAACCCCTCTAATCTCATACATTAGGGGGCATCTATTATAGCGGATTTCACCACACTAGGTGAATTACACATTGTATGGCCTTCCCCTGTCCCGCTGCAGACTCATTAGCCCCTATGGACCACTTTTTGTCTTTTGATGTATCATTGACCATCCCTAAAAACATTATAAAAATGATATACACGGCATTTTCCTCGATAACCGCGTACATACGCAGATATTCCCTCTATAGTCGCGTACATCAGGATGTGTACATAATCCAAAATCCTTTGGAGCGTTCCTTGACTTGGATCCGATTCATATGACTCCTGGCCTTCCATATGCCTTGAGATCTCACGGATTCGACCTTTCAGTATCCATTTGAAAAGATATATAAGGAACCCATTGAGACATTGAAAGCATAAGAGAGAATTGAGAGTAACGAAACTATAGTCCATTGTTTCCAGAACTTATGCTTGAGTCTGCATCCCTTTGTCCCTTGGAGCACTGTTGTGTTATTCCCAAGCTTTCCTTTTGCTAGTAAGCTTGCTATTGAAGTGATGGAGGATTGAGGTGGTGGAGGCCCAAGTGGGGGATTCAGTTTCTCCGATTTGCAGACGTGCCGTCAGAGGTTGTCACTTGTAATCTCTGATTCATATTAATAGAAATATATTTTCCTGTCCAGTAATGTGTATTTGAATGAATATTGTATCCATTGGAATATGTCAAATGCTTATACATTATTGATTATATGTGCTATAATAGATCTAACACGATGAAATATAGTATGCTTGTAATGTTTACTTGTTGTTGAGGACGTACTATAACAATTCAAGCTGAAGATTGGAAATCTCAACGGGGATCTACTTCAACCATCTGGAATAAGGCACGAGGTTCGATCCTTTAGTGTTAGATGTTTTTATTTCTATTGCATATTGGGAAAGATTGATTTCTGGAGTCTAGTTGTCTGTTGTGGTACCCCAAGCCATAGGAATTTCTCTCCGTAACACCAAAGGATTTTGAGTTCTGCTGCTCCAAATACTTCTGAAGATATACCACCAACATAACTTTGCTCTCCAGGTATGATTGATTAATGCCCTCCCCAAGGCCTTTATTTATACTTTGGGAAATAGGGTGGTTTTTAAGGTTGAGGAGGTTGAGACAGTTGAGATAGTTAATGATTAGGGCTCAACAAATATCCATTAATCATGGTTTATTATTTTTGATGTCAAATGGATGTCTACACAACTATTGATACTGGAAACCCACGTATAACAAGCGATTTTCTATAAGGGAAACCCGTTTACAGATCTGTATGCGGGTTGCAATGAGAATAGTTGCGTAGAGTATGTGGGTTGTTAAAGAATATAGTCGCGTATGTACGCGAGTTGCTGTGGAGATAGTCACGTATGGAAATAAACATATAGAAAGGTAAAATGTCAAGCTGGTTGGATAGTGAATGCATCTCATGTCATGCCCATCTATTGTGTTTAGGAAACCTTCAATGCATAAGTGTCCTTTTGTGTACCAACACATAAAGTGTTGGCACTCGAATGGAGAAGTGCCATTTGGGTTGATAACAGATGCCCCCTAATGTATGAGGTTAGAGGGAAGTGATGGCCGAAATACATTATAATCATTATCTTTGGAGAACTCAAAAATCCAATGGAGCAGAGGTAGTACCTGAAAAAAATACATAATAATGTCATTTACAAAGTCATATCTGAGGATGCTATGTTCAATATACTAGAACACTAGCTCCTTTACAAAGTTTGAGTACATCATATAATATGGGTACAAGACCACATATATTACAAAGGTGGAGCGAAGCCACAATATACAATAATGATGAGTCTTCAAAGATCTGGAAGTTGTGTAAATAGGTACAACATATTCTTGGGCAACTTAGTCCATATATAGGAAACTAAGGTCTTCATAAACAATCCCAAAGAACTAGTACAATCCAAGCCATGTGAATAGATGTTATTGGAGTCGAACATGGAGCGAGTTCAACAGATTGTCGATCAATAGGTGATAATCAACAACTGAAGCAAAGGAATTCACCAATAATGAAAGTGAATCCTGAGGTACAATAATCAAAACTCTAGGCCTTCGTCATCAAGAAATGCTGATGCGAAACCATACTATGATAAGGAAGGCAATAGATCCTCCAACGGATCACAAGAGTAACTAGGAACTAGGTAACGGAAGGTAGACACAAGTGCTAACATATACGACAATGATGGGATTAGGATATAGATAATACATTGAGTTAAATCCTTGAACAGTGAGCACAACACGGAGATGACCCAAGGCAGATTTTAAATTTATAGATAGAACAAATAGACTTATCTGTCATGTAGGAGACATGATCAAATTCCCCAGGTAGAACTGACAAGAGGAGGAGTAAAAAACTTGAAGTAATAGCTGAACTGAAAGTGAACACTGAGACATGGGTATCAAAAAAGACAGAGAGTGCTATGTTCAAGGATGACATGTTGCCACTAACTGAAAACCAAGAGAAAACTTATTCCTTATCTTCCCTGTTAAATTTTAATGAGTCCAAGAAAGTCAAATCGAGACTCTCTTCATTTTTTTAACAAGCTTGAAGATAAGAGGGAATATTGCTTGATAGTGTCACATATTCGTGGATTTAATGAGCCCGAACTAGTACATGCTCAATTGGTGTTTTCACATTTAGAGAGTCTGAAAACTCCAAAGAAGACTCCAGGGGGGTCCTTTTTCATGCAATTTAGTCTCCTGAGGCTGGAAAAATATAAAACATACCACAGAAGAACTCTCTTAGCTTCTGAAGAAGATAGACGGACCTTTTTCGTATTTAGTCAAGAAGGTCTGAAATAGGTTAAATTACCACCTACCCAATGCTCCTTCAAAACCAGCATATAGCTTGAGTTTTACGAGTGTGAAAGAAGGAAATATCACTCAAAAAGATCCATTTGATTAAGAGAAATGGGGCTTACAACAATAAACATGATTCTTTCTTCTTTAGGGTTTAACGAGCATGATAAAGACATAAAGCACACTCAGAATCTTTTTCATGTTTTGGTCTAGAGCACGAGAAAGAGAAAACTAAGCTCATACCGGGGGTTCCTTTTCTGTAAGTTTAGTCCCTCAGGTCCAGAAAAGCGATAAACCTATGTCTGAGAATACTCTTCTCAAATCCAAAGAAAAGAGAGTGTTCCTTTCTCATATTATTCCACATGGTTCGAGAAAGCAATAACCTACCACCAATGTGAATTCCTGTTCACATATTCTTAACGAGCCTGAATAGACAAGTTTACTCAGCAGTCAAGTCTATTTTGAGGAGTCATACATGGCCCTAAAGAAACTCAATATATTTCCCGTGAATTTTTAATGAGTCCAGAAAAGTCAACTCGCGGCCTCCTTACTGTTTTTAACGAGCTCAAAGGAGAGTAGAAAGAATGCTCTAAATGCAAGGAGACGAGTGTCATAGGTAGGTGCAACTCGTTCCAAGCGCAAGGAACAAACGTATGCATAATGCAAGGAAAGTGAGCAAGATAAGGACACTTGGGGAATGTATCCTCAAGGTAAAGGGTGTCAAGTTGCAAAGGAAAAATGATACAAGGCTGAGTAGCAATGAGAACAAAGATGAGGGATTATATGATGAGCTAAAAGTCTGGAAGCTGGAATCAGGATCATAAGCGCGAGCAAGGCACATGCAAATGCAATTAAAACTTGAACAATAAGGTAAGTCCAGTAAATGGTTGTGAATCCAACTAAAAATCCTATCTCCAAGAAACAACAACATCGGAATCATATTCAAAAGAAACAATCCAATGCGAGTCACTTTGGTAGAAACACATGCGACTTTGCTATCTTCTATAAAAGGTAAAGTCAAGGAAGAATCAACTAAAGAGGATTCTATAGAACCAAGTCTTGAGGGTTTATAATTAGTAAGATCAACCTCATAAGGAGAGAAAAAAACAACAAGGGAGATAGAGTCTGCAGGAACAAACTCAGTATCACGGGAGTTGGAAAATTCATAAGAAAAATCAAACTCCTCAGGATCACTGACTTGTTGTTCAAAGGAAGAGTCAAAAGACTCAACAAGACCAACATAAAAATAAAGGTCAGGCTTACTAGGAAAATCAAGGTTCAACTTAGTCACAATTGATCCAACATCAAAAAGAAGGTTAGACTGTATCAAAGACTCTAGGAATACTTCATCCGAAGGAAGGAGATCATCTGAGATAGGACACATGTCTAAACTTTCAAATGGATTGATAGAGTGGAGAGAAGGCTCCACAGTCTATACAATATGACTCACCTGGTCAACTTCTCAGACCAAGTCCCAAGAAGGTAAGCGTGAAAACAGAGGCTGCTTCTCAGTAGCAATTGAATGCAAAGGACATAAGGCCACATATCTCACCTGTGGCGGGGTAGTGTCTATAGAAACACTCGGAATGAATAAAGGAAAGACCTAGTCTCTAGTTGGGTCAGGATATGGATCAAGAAAATCCAACTGATTGATAGTGACAATTTATTTTCCATGATTAAAGTACATCACATGAAAAAATGTTGACACCACAGCTTGCATGGCATAGACATAATCATGCCCAAGGGGCATATTGAAGTCCAACGGGTCTTGTATCACCATGAAGTCAACTAAGACGGTCTTCCCACCCAAAGTAATAGGTGTTTGATAAATAATTCCCAAGGATACACAAGTTCTTCTGTCAAATGCCAGTAACTGACTAGCAGTTGACACAAGGTTGGCAGATCCCATG
The DNA here is from genome assembly GCA_001517045.1 of Pseudotsuga menziesii. Lineage (NCBI taxonomy): Eukaryota > Viridiplantae > Streptophyta > Pinopsida > Pinales > Pinaceae > Pseudotsuga > Pseudotsuga menziesii. The sequence goes on from LPNX010248400.1 coordinate 465,948, forward strand.
CCTCGCCAAGCACAAGCAGACAAGATACTAACTAAAGCTCCTTCATCAACAATACAATGAGCAATCATGTATGGTTAAACTTTGAACTTTATTTGGAAAGGTGCATCAGAAGGAAGACACAGCTCAACTAGGCTATCCCAATAAAAGGAAGCAATCTAAGATCTTGGTGGGGGTTGATCCGAAGCGAGTTCAGTTCCCCCTTGTTCAGTAAGTTCTGAACTGGTAGTGAAGAAATGTGACTAGAAGACACTTCACTCTCCAAAGGAAGAGTGGGGTTGACCGACAATGAAATCGATTCAACCGCTTCATCAAAGTCACTCTCCATAGGGAGAGTGGGATTGACCAAATATGACATTGGTTCAATCACATCAGGATCACTCTCCGAAAGAAGAGTGGGATTGAACAAACCTGAGATTGGTTCAACTGCTTGATCAACCAAAGGTTGAGTAGGGTGTTGAGAAACTATAGGTTGTTCAAAAACAAGATGACCATGAAACCAAACTCTTTTTACCTCTTTCATATAAGGGCATTTATAAGTAAGGTGGTCTCCCTCACAAAGCTTACAAGGAAACTTGAGCTTGTGTTTTGAACGTGTAGTCTTTTCAACAATGTCAACATGACTCACGGTGGCTAACGAATTGTCTTCATCATGAACTACAGAGGCTGAGAGACTGCCCCCAGCATGGCTTGTAGAGGCTGAGATACTGGGTCCAACATGACCAGCAGAGGTAGAATGGGTGCCCCCTTACTTATGTGCCTTCTTCCTATTTCTCCTTCTTTTACTCCTTTAGACTGTCGGTTACTAGTATCAGTACTTTCACCGCATGAGGTAGGAGGAGTAGGAGAATTAACTACAGGTGAAGGGGAATTAATGTTTTGATTCCCTTGAAATAAGGAGATTACTTGAGAAACATCAGGAGCATTCAGGCTATTTGGAGTGGAAAATAGCCACACCGGTAGCCCTAGGGTGAATCCAGGTAGATTCAGGGTGGCCATCAAGGGAACACCAACATTCCTGGTGAGAGGAATAGTACAAGGAGTTCCCATCATGGGGATCTCTTGGTTGGTGTTCAAACGGGTGTTATCCATAGTTTCAAATGATAAGACAGAGTCTAAGGTTGACAGGCAACCAAAAGTACCAAGCACACACCTGAAGGAAAACTAAGTATAAACAAACCACATAGCACTCACTAAAAAAATCCTAAAGCCAAACAGACAAACAGGTATAAGATACGCTTTCCAAAATAAAGTTGATAGATAGTTACTTGGCATCCCTGTATATTTTCTTAGGCACAAGTAGAGGAATCACCCACTGCCCTCCCACACCTTCTACCAGGGTTACCTTCCAATCCCGTCCAAGGTCAACCAGAAATAGCCTTCCGGTGTACCTGTGTATGAACCCTAGATTTCAAAGAGACTAAAGGCTACCTTAACTATATTAACAGTCTGGGGGGGATAGTCATAAGCTTGGTTCATACGCATGGGTAGGGTAGCAAAGCCTGAAATCCTGTCTAAGATAGAATCCCTAGATGCGCAAAAACCTTGGTCTACGCTTTGACAAGGAATTGGAGGGTTATCTCCTCAATCCGAGTCTTCACGTGGCCTTGTGCTTAACTCTTGTTTGAGAAAAGATTCCCAGATAAAATCAACATATAGAAGGGTTTACCTAGTGATTGGCCAACTACGTCTGAAATATTAACACTTGTGGGGAGTTTAAACTCCCTATCCCACAAGTCTAGCCTAAGCTAGTTGGTGTATGACCCTATAAAATAAAACTTACTAATAATTTTTAAATTGTGTAATTTATTTTAAGGGCTATTTTTAGTCAAAGGGTAGATGGTGTGAAACTTATGTGGTGTTTTGAATCAAAGTTGAAACAATATGACTAAGCAAAGAGATATGAAATGCAAAAAGTAAAAACTATTCTCTTTATTTTTCAAATAGAAACTTGAAAGCCACAAAAGAACAATTTCTTTTTATTTATTTTTCAAAACAATGATATGCCATGCAATCTAGACTGAAAAACTAATCTACATGCATATAAAGCAAACATGTGTTTTTTTTTCTTTTATAAATATAAACTGATGAAAATACAACAGATAAAGAGAAAACTAAGACTGTATTTTTGTAATTTTTGAGATTTTATTTAAAAACTAAAAACAAAACTACTATATGCAAATCAAATGCAAAAGTTTCTAATGTTTTCTTTTCACTTTTCAAATTGCTCAAAGACTACTATGCACCTAAATGCACAAAACTTGAGTATGTTTGAATAAACTAACTATATAAAGTAAGCAAAGTGAAGTAAAACAAATTAATAAAACAAAAAATCTACCACCTAAGGAAGACTTGGAACCCTAGCTTGGGCAGATAAAATGAATGGAAATCACTGAGATTAAACAAAGGCAAGTGGAAAACCAATACTATTTGAAAATATAATGGGATATACAATGCCTAGAACCCTGATCACTGATTTAGACAACCGACACTTGAACCTATAACCCAACAAGCAAATCCACTTCAAGTTGCTAACAGAAAAACAATCCAAACAAAAGAACTCGAGGGATTTACAAGAAAGCACAAGGTGTGGGTAACAAGGTCATCAAACTCATAGTGAAATGTATATAAAGAAGGCCAACCAGAAAACAAAATTTATAGAGATATAGGGACAAGCAAACCCTAACCCAAAAAATTTAAAGCTCAGGCTTCTACGCGACTGTGTACAAGGGAAACCTGTGTACTATACGCGACTATCTTAGAGAGCAAACCGCATACGTATGCCTCTGTACGAAACTGTGTGTAAGAGTAACCCACATACAGGAATAAAATTTTCAAATAAAAAGAAAAATTTTCAAGGTCTTAAGACACCAATCTAACATGAACCAAGACAGGACACCACACATAAAATCAAGGCAAAGACTGGTCACTGATCTACATAAATAACCCACAGTAGTCTGGGATCCCTAGCATAGTCGCCAGTTCTATTGTTCATGAATAAACACCCTTATAACCTAGGGTTTGGGGTTACCAATGTACTTATAAAACTTGCATACAATCAACTTTAAAGTACAGAAAAGGAATAGGAATAAATGTTGAACTCACCCGATTAACGACATTTGATCCTAGCTTTCTCTTCTCCCGCTCTGCTTCTCTTCAAATCTTTCAGGGATGCACCTTCTTCACCTGCAAAGAGAAAATTCTCCAAGTACAATCTTATACATGTATATATGACAAGTTATATGAAGAATATATAGAGTGCTTAACCAAAAATATTCATCAAACATGATACATGAAAGAGACTCAACACAAAGTTGGAAGAAGAATTCTCTTTATTAACAATAGTGAATGAGATAAGTGTACAACCCAACGCCTTAGACAAGGACTCCTCTGTAAACAAAGGATTCTAATTTCTACTGCTCCAAAGTCTTCTGAAGATATACCACTAGCATAACTTTGCTCTCCAAGTATGATTGATTAATGCCCTCCCTAAGGCCTCTATTTATACTTTGGGAAATAGGGCGGTTTTGAAGGTTGAGGAGCTTGAGACAGTTGAGATAGTTAATGATTAGGGCTGAAAAAATCTCCATTAATCGTGTTTTATTATTTTTAATGTCGAATGGATGTGTACATGACTATTTATACTAGAAACCCGCGTATAACACGCAAGTTTCTCTAAGGGAAACCAGCGTATAGATCTGTATGTGGGTTGCAATGAGAATAGTCGCGTATAGTACGTGGGTTGTCAATGAAGATAGTCACGTATGTACACGAGTTTCTCTTGAGATAGTCACATACGAGAATCAACATATAGAAAGGTAAAATGGCAAGCTGGTTGGATAGTGAATGCATCTCATGTCATGCCCATCTATAGTGTTTAGGCAACCTTCAATCCATAAGTGTCCTTTTGTCTACTAGCATATAAAGTGTCGGCACTCGAATGGAGAAGTGCCTTGGGTTGATAACAATAGGCCAGTCGATATCTCTGGAGAAGTAATATATAAACTGACTGTTCTATCCAACCAAGGTGACCCTGTACCAGTCGGCATAAAAGAAGGGCTGGTAAAGCGACTAACTAGAACACCATCGGGAAGGAACTCAAAAGGGCTAATGATTAGCTAGCTACAAGCCTCGATGCCACAAATTATGGCTAAAATCATAGCAACATGGATTACACCCACCGTTTGAGGAAGTGACCTAAAACAAGATATGCTAGAGGTAGTAGATATCATTGCCAAAATGGGAAAAGTCTACAAATGGGATCAGTATGTCACCGACATGATCAAAGGCATATGTGAGAAATTCCAGGAGTCAGGAGGGATTATAAGGTTCCCGTCCCTAATAATATGGATAGTAATGTACTACTTGTGCCCAGTCAGGGACAAGCAGTTCCAAGAACCCAAAAAATTCTATATGTGGAGGTTCAAACCATTTTCCCATACTGGAACATTGAAGGAACTGGAAAATGGAAAAATACTATTGGAAAACTAGTTCCAACAGCTCAAACTTCAGATGAACAGATGGAGGGGGCCCCAGAACATCCAACAAAGTCTTCCAAAAACCATGCACATACAACTGGAGCTTGACCATACTGTGGTTTGGTATATGGAAGGTGCCAAGGAAAAATCAAATACTCTCAACTACTATCCTACAGTTGAAGAGATCTTCTGTGAGCTAGCTTGACAATCTGGCACAAAACTATCGATAGCAGCAAAATCCAAGGAAGCAAACCTAGAAATAGAAGAATCATTAACAAACCAAGAAAAAGAAGAAGATTATGAACTCCAAATACACACCAGCACCTTCGTGTCAGAGGAAACACTAGTAGAGGACACCAACCAACTGCAAATCAAAATCATATCGTCGACATCCCAAAGGGAAGGCACACAAATAGAACAGTAGGTAACCATTCTAGCTGAGAAAAGTTTCATCCCAGCACACCAATAGGAAGAAGGGGATGAATTGGGAGATATTGAGTCTGACAACCCTGAGTATGAAATAACCAAAGAAAAAATAAAAAATATATCAAAGGAGATAGCAGCAGCAAGGAAAAAAGTAACCGAGACAAAAGGGAAGGGGAAGCGCAAGATGATCCTTTCAGACTCAGAGGATGAAGAGGAACTGTTAGATACCATGGTCAACATCATCGAAGATGCCATAGCAAACAAAGTTCTGGTCGAGACACAGTTCCAAAAATTTGTCAAAGCAGGAGCACGACAAGGTCGGCCAAAGAAGGCAAAAAATACACACACCTCAACGTCCAAAAATATTTTCGACTTAGTATCTACACCTCCACCCACGTATCCGACTTAAATTACACAAGAATAAATTCCAAAGATTCCCTCCATAAGCCCAGTCAACATATGCAAAAATTCAACTGAGAAAGAGACTTCCAGGAATACATTGAAAAAATATTTGAGTTAGTTACCTCTGTACAGAAGATCACCACCAAGTGTCCTCTATTCAAAGCTGCTGGATCAAGACAGCTTGTTCCTTCACAACCTAGTCGAATACCCCAGAGTCCAAGGTCTGTGGGAGTTTTGAAATCAACATTTGTGAGGATTCTCGAACAGACAGCTGAAGTTGTCACAAGTTGAACCTCATCCTTCACCCCAATCGACATCACACCCCCTACACCAACCGATGAAATAGCCAGAAATGGGGAAGAAGAGAACATGGAAGAAATCAATCGAGAAATCAATGGCCTATTCTTCGACATCGCAGAGGGTTCACCCTCACAAATTGAGGACCCAACATCTGACCGCATCTGTTACATCTGATTTTACCACACAAGGTGGATCACACTTTTATGGCCTTCCCTATCCCTCTGCAGACTCTTTAGAACCCATGGACCATTTTTGTACCTTTGATGTTTCCAATATCATCCCTAAAAGCATGCAATATTTACCATACGTGAATTTCAATCACTTTCTCTCGTATATATGCGGATTTGACCCTTAAACCCACATACATCAAGACGTGTGCAAAAGGCCAAATGATTTTGGAGTTTTCCTTAATGTGGATCCGAGTCACTTATCTCTTGGCCTTTCATATGCCTTGAGATCACTCGAATTCAACTTTCCATTACCCCATTGAAGAGCTATATAAGGAACCCTTTGGATTCAGTAAAGGGAGAGGAATTTAAGAGTAAGAAAACTATAGTCCATTGTTGCCGGAGCTTATCCTTGAGTCTGCATCCCTTTGTCCCTTGGAGCGCTTTGCGTTCTTCCCAAGATTGCCTTTTTCTTGTGAGATTTCTATCGAGAGATGGAGAATTTAAGTGGTGGAGGCCCAAGTGGGGGACTCAGTTTCTCCGATTCGCAGAAGTGCCGACAGAGGTTGTCACTATTGGAATCTTTGTTTTATATCAATAGAAATAGTTTTTCCTGTCCAATAATGTGTATTTAAATGATTATTTTATCCATGGATGGTCGTAAATGCTTATATGTTATTGATTATATATGCTAGAGTAGGTCTAACACAATGATATATAGCATGCTTGTCTTGTTTTCTGAATGTTGAGGAAGCAAATTACTAATACAAGCGAGAGTGGAAAAGCTCGATGGGGATCTACATCAACCATCCAGAATAAGGTATGAATCGAGATCCTTTAGTGTTAGGTGTTTGCTTTCTCTTGCATATAGGGAAGGATTGATTTATAGAGTTAATCTGTCTCTTGTGGTACTCCAAGCCATAGGAATTTCTCTCCGTAATAGAATTAGCGACTGCACTGGGGATGTCCTAGTCATTTTTCCTTTGGGGGTTTTTATCGGCATTCAATGTTCTTGAATTGCTCTGATTTTTCTATTTCTTAGTCAGGTATGGGGGCATGTTTTTCTAGTGGTGTCTGATAGGAGTCAATTTTGTCTCATCTTATCTATTTGCCTTCATTTTTATCTCTTTTTCTTCCTGCACGTGAGTTTTTTCCTAACAGTTGCATGTACACGCCGTTTTGACTGAGATATCCACATATATATCCTAGTTTTCTGTGCACAATTGTGTATGCCCTAATTCTTTCCTTTTAGAGGAAGACTGAGTGTTGTTGGGTGAGTTTTGATGATTGCTGAGTCTCCTTAGATGCTTCTACAGTATGTATACACCTCTGTTTCTGACCAGAGACTCCTTTTAGGGTAATTTTTTTTTAAGAATGTTCTTGTCATTTCATTTTTGATTTTTTGTTTTGGGATTAGAGCATTAGGTCTCTTTTATCTTAGTCCTTTCCATGGGTGTTGTTTGATAGTGCTTGTAGAGTATGGGGGTGGTAGAGTCATTCTTTTTCTTTATTATCTCATTTTTATTCAAAAAATCCAAAAATATTTGCTTCTTTGCATCATTATGCATCATTGCACTTTTCATTTTGCATGGTACTTGCACTAGGTTTGCTTAGAGAAGTATTAGTCAGGATTTCATATAGGAATGATTTCAGTTGTCATTTGAAGAAAATTTTGCATTTCACGTAGTACCATGCCCTATTTTTCATTCGACACAATGCATTTGCATTGATTGTTAGGTGTGCATTTTACTTCATGTTGTGTCATAACACCATTGGTTGCACGATCATATACCTTTTCTATTAATAAGCCAAATAAAATCAACGCTTAATTAAAATGGATTACACTATTTTTTTTATGGGGTACACCAACAAGATTAGGTTTCAAGGTCTTGGAATAGTTCATTGTGAGTAAATTCTCCAATACCACTAAACAAAACATGTATGTGTCTGTCCAGGTGAGAGTGTGAAATTCCTTGGTATAATTAGTGTTTCTCAGGATCCTCCTCTTACAAGGGATTTAAGCACGAGGAAGTGTGAGTGGTTAATGATTGGGATTACCCCTGGTCATAACTGAGTAGCACCGTAGATATTTCCAGGATTGTATTCGTATATGGGGATCTTTTGAGAGTTTTGGGATTTGCTACCCTGCCCATACGGTCAATCCCACCTGCAAGTATCTGCCTAAGCATTGATTATATTTAGGTGACCTTAGTTTCCTTACCTAGGTTATGGAGGGGGTACTTTGCAGGGGTTATTCTACAGGTGTCCAGACCAGGTTAGGGTCAGACAACACAGTTTCTATATGCATTGAAGCTGAGGGCCACAATAATTGGTTACGAACCTCCGCTTGTTGTGTATGGGATTGTCAAGCCTCTCCTAGGAGAGACATACCTGCTTCATTTGGGAGCTCACATATCCTACCCTTGTTTGCTTGTGATTGGCTTTCGATTATATAGGTGTATGCTCTGTGCATGCTAGCTTGCTTAGGGTTTGCGTAATTAGAAGAGTCTTTTGCATTTTTTGAGTCATTGTGGATTTGGGTGTGGCGCTTCACCATTCTCGTCGTTTAGTAGGACTTCTTCCTTCTAAATCTCCTCCTCCTTTGGGAGAGAGAAATAGAGAGTCTAGGAGGACTACTTCTCACATTGATTCACACATGATGGGAGATCATGAAAATGAAATTCTTGAGTTTTCTTCTCCACCTCACGAGGTTGGGGAAGAAGATCATATTCCTGTATATGATCCTTCACCTAATATACCTACACACTCTGGGTATGATCCCTCATTCGCAGGTCATCGGTATTGGTTTTTGGGCGATGAGACTCATCATGAACGTGCGAGCACTAGTTCTGTTAGTTATGGCATGTCTTCTATCCCTGCAACTGATTCAACACAACACACCGAGTCAGAATTTGAACCTAACACTATGCCTGGGGGCACTCCTATTCCTTTCCATGTGGAGAGATTTGGGAATGTTACGGAGAGAAATTCCTATGGATCGGGGTACCACAACAGACATCTTAACTCTAGAAATCAATCCTTTCCTATATGTAAAAGAAACCAAATATCTAACACTAAAGGATCTTGATTCGTACCTTATTCCGAATGGTTGATGTAGATCCTCGTTGAGCTTTCCAACTCCAGCTTGAAATGATAAATTGGTTCCTCAACATTCAATAAATAATACAAGCATGCTATATATAATCGTGTTAGATATACTCTAGTATATATAATCAATAACATATAATCATTTGAAATCATCCATGGATCAAATATTCATTCAAATACACATTATTAGACAGGAAAAGATATTTCTATTAATATAAAATCAGAGATTACAATGAATACAACCTTTGTCGGCATGTCTGCAAATCATAGAAATTGAGTCCCCCACTTGGTCCTCCACCACTTCAATCCTCCATCTCTCGATAGCAAGCTCACAAGCAAAGGGAAAGCTTGGGAAGAACACCAAATTTCTCCAAGGGACAAAGGGATGCAGACTCAAGCACAAGTTTCAGAAATAATGGTCTATAGTTCTCTTGCTCTCAATTTCTCATGCCTTCAATGTATCCAAAGGGTTCCTTATATAGCTCTTCAATGGAATAATGAAAGGTCGAATCCAAGCGATCTCAAGGCATAGGGAAGGCCAAGAGACAAGTGATTCAGATCCACATCAACAAAAACTCCAAAATAATTTGGCCTTTAGCAAACATCCCGATGTACGTGGTTTTAGGGGTCAAACCTGCGTATATACGCGAGAAAGGGTTTAAAAGTCATGTATGGCAATTTTTGCATGTTTTTAGGGATGATATTGGAAACATAAAAGGAAACAAAATGGTCCATGGGGTCTAAGGAGTCTACATAGGGACAGGGAAGGCCATAAAAATGTGATTCACCATGTGTGGTAAAATCATCTATAACAGATGCCCCCTAATGTGTGAGGTCATAGGGGTCATACGATGGCCAAAATACATTATAAGGCCATCACAGAAGTGAAGTGATGAAGAAACCAGTGGAAGAACCAGCCATCCAATCAGCACTATACAATGATACAACTCTGCACATAACTACAAATGCATATAGCAGTCCCGGATACATAAGAGTACAATGGCCATGAATAGGCATGATACAATATGACATATGTGGTCATCGCCACGTACAATTGTTATAGCTGATTTCACCACTCCAGGTGAATCACACTTTGCATGGCCTTCCCCTGTCCCACTGCAGACTCCTTAGACCCCATGGACCATTTTTTGTCCTCTGATGTTTCCTGGACCATCCCTAAAAACATGTGAAAAATGATACACATGAATTTTAAATGTATAATCACGTACATACACGGGTTTGACCACTAAAACCGTGTACATTGGGATGTGTACAAAATCCAAATCCTTTTGGATTTTTCCTTGACATGGATCCGACTCACTTGACTCCTAGCCTTCCCTATGCCTTGAGATCGCTCGGATTCAACCTTTCATTACCCCTTTGAAAAGCTATATAAGGAACTCTATGGTACATTGAACACATATGAGAGAATTGAGAGCAAGGAAACTATAGTCCATTGTTGCCAGAACTTATGCTTAAGTCTGCATCCCTTTGTCCCTTGGAGCACTAGTGTGTTCTTCCCAAGCTTTCCTTTTGCTTGTGAGCTTGCTATTGAGAGATGGAGGATTGAAGTGGTGGAGGCCCAAGTGGGGGATTCAGTTTCTCCAGTTTGCAGACGTGCCGTTAGAGGCTGTATCTTGTAATCTATGATTGATATTAATAGAAATATATTTTCCTATCCAATAATGTGTGTTTGAATGAATATTTTATCCATTGGATTATGTCAAATGCTTATACATTATTGATTATATATGCTAGAATAGATCTAACACTAGGATATATAGAATGCTTGTATTGTTTACTTGTTGTTGAGGAAGTAATCTATCAATTCAAGCTGAAGTTGGAAAGCTCAACGGGGATCTACTTCAACCGTCTGGAATAAGGTACGAGGTCTGATCCTTTAGTGTTAGACATTTAATTTTTATTGCGTATTGGAAAGGATTGATTTCTGGAGTCAAGCTGTCTGTTGTGGTACCCCAAGCCATAGGAATTTCTCTCTGTAATAGAATTGGCGACTCCGTTGGGGAGTTCATAGTAGTTGTCCTTTGGGGGTTGATTTATTGGCATTCAATGAATTTGAATTGATCTTTCTCTATTGTTTCTGTGTCGGGTCTGGGGGCATGTATTCCTGGTAGTGTCTAATTGGTGTGAATTTTGTCTCAGCTTGTCTGTTTGCCTTGATTTTATGCACCTTTCTTCCTGTACACGATTTTTTAACTCACAGTCGCGTATACACGTGGGTTTCTCTGCCATTTCCACGTATACACGCGGGTTTACTGCGAACAGTCACGTATGCCCTTATTTTTTCCCTTTTGTGGAAGTTAAATGGTTGTTGTGTGAAGTTTGATGTTTGCTGAGTCTCTTTTGGCACTGCTTGAGTCTGTTAATACCTCTACTTCTGACCAGAAACATTTTTTTTAGGCTATTTTTTTTTTAAGAAGGTTCTTGTCATGGCATTTTCGATTTTTTGTTTGGGATTAGTGAATTAGAGTTCTTTTACCTTAGTTCTTTGCTTGAGTGTTGTTTGAGTGTGCTTGCAGAGTCTAGGGGTCGTAGAATCATTCTTTTTCTTTTTCTATCTCATTTTATTTCAAAAAATCCAAAAATATTTTCTTATCATCATGCATTGCATTCTGCATTTTGCACTGTAATTGCACTAGATTTGCTTTGGAGTATTAGTTAGGACTTCATATAGGAACACTTGCACTTATCATTTGAAGAAAAATTGTGCATTTCACGTAGTAGCATACCTTATTTTCATGGACACAATGCATTTGCATTGATTGTTAGGTGTCCATTTTACTTCATGTTGTGTCATAACACCATTAGTTGCACAGTCATATCCCTATTTTGAGTAATAATGCCAATTAAAATCAATGCTAAATTAAAATGAATTACACTCTTTTCTTTTCTAGGGTGCACCAACAAGCTTAGGTTTTAGGGTCTTGGAATAGTTCATTGTGAGTAAATTCTCCAAGACAATTAAACAAACAACATGTATGTGTCTATCTAGGTGAGTGTGTGAAATCCTTGGTATAACCAATGTTTCTCATGATCCTCCTCTCAAAAGGAAGTTAAGCACGAGGTAGTGTGAGCGGTTAGTGATTGGGATGACCCCTAGTCATAACTGAGTAGCACCGGAGATATTTCTAGGATTGTATTCGTATCTGGGGGCTCTTTCGAGAGTTTTGGGCTTTGCTACCCTGCCCATATGGTCAATCCCACCTGTGACTGTTCACCTAAGTACTGATTATATTGAGGTGGCCTTAGTGGCGTTACCTAGGATATCGAGGGGGTACTTTGCAGGGGTTATTCTGTAGGTGTCCCGGCTAGGTTGGGGTCAAACAGCACAGTCGCTTTATGCGTTGAAGCTGAGGGCCACAATAATTGGTTACGTACCTCCACTTATTGTGTATGGGAGTCTCAAGCCTCTCCTAGGCGAGACATACCTGCTTCATTCGGGAGCTCAATTATCCAACCCTTGTTTGCTTGCATTTGGATTTATATTTTATTAGTGGTTTCTCTGTGCATGATAGTTTTCCTAGGGTTTGCGTAAATATAGAGTTTTATTTTTTATTTTTTGAGTCATTGTGGTTCACCTGGACTGTTTAGCAAGAATTTTTCCTTCTACTTATCCTCCTCCTTTGGGAGAGAGACCTAGATAGTCCAAATGGACTATCTCACACATTGATTCACACACCATGGGAGACCATATAGAGGATATTCCTGAACCACCTTCTCCCGTTCGTGTTGACGATGGGGAGTTTACTCCTACTTACAATCCTTCACCCGACTTGGTTGAGTTAGGTCCTGTGATTTCCAAGATAGGAACCTTTCATGATAGACCTACTCACTCTAGGTTTGATTCCCCATTGATGCATTACCAATATGGAATGCCAGAGGATGCCGAAACTCGTTTTGAACCCGCAAGCACTAGCTATAGTAGTTATGGTATGTCTGGTTTTTCTACACATGATTTGGCATTTCATGTCAAATCTAACTTCGAGCCTAACACTATGCCCAGGGGCACTCTCATTCCTTACCATGCGAAGAGGTTTGGGAGCACTATTCATATTGCACCTTCCATCCCAGTGGTGGAAGTTACATCACATATTCCTCCTAGGTCTAGGGTTAGTGATCCTATTAGGATACCAGACCCGAGATGGGTAATGATAGGGAATAGTATGTACATTATTACTCAGGTCCCTCCATCCCCGGTCCCTACTTCTTCAAATGTTCACCCTCCACCTTATCCATGTGGTCCTTCAGGCCGAAACGTTGGTATGAGTCATTTCCATACTGCGGTTACTAGACCGGTTGTGTCTCAGCTTCATGCACTGCCTGTCATTTCAAGAGGTCATTCTCATACTTCTAGAGGTCACATTCCTACTTTCGGAACGTATGTTCCTACTTACGAAGTGTCTCATGGGACATCGCATGTGATGACTTATGGACCCTATTATGCGATGCAGTATGGACAAGGTTCTTCACCTTATGGGGGCAGGTATCAACAACCTACTTACTCTCCTAATTATGGCTTTGTAGCTCCTAATAGTCAAGGTCCACCACACTATGGTGTTTCCATGCCACCCTATAAGGGTCATACAGGAGGAGGGCACTATGGCCAAGGCCATGGTGGTAATAAGACCTATATGAATTAGGGAGGGGTCCATTGACCTCATCATCCTAGGCTCCCTTTCCTCACAACACCCAATATTCCTGACTTGTTGAGATTAATGAAAAATCCTGTAGCTCATGACCCAGTTGGATGGCTATCCCTACCAAGATTCCTTTGGACATACCTAATTTCGAGGGAAAACCAGGAGAGGATCTGAGCGAACACGTTACTACGTTTCACCTATGGTGCTCTTCGAATCCCTTACATCAGGACTCCATTCGTTTGAGGCTATTTCAACACACCCTTACAAGGCCTGCCACAAAATGGTGTATAGAGCTACCTAGGGGAGCTTTCGCTTTGTTCGATGACCTTGAGATGAATTTTCTTAACCACTTCCAGCTACCAGTGCGTTATGACGGTGGTACTGAACTCTTGTCGACATTTCAGCAAGATAAAGCCACATGTATCTCTGATCATATTCAAGAGTGGCATAGACGGAAGAGGTTAATTAAATCCTTTATACTGCACGAGTTCCTCCTCGAGTGGTTCCTCAAGTCCTTATTGCCATATTTAATGAAGGATGTTTCCACATCCGGAGTGCAGAATGAGGAACAAGCAATTTTTAGGGCACAAGAACTGGACATGATCTATGCTCAGTCTAGTTTGTTGTATGAGATTATTCCCAACACTCCGCATTCTAGTTTCAACCCCAAAGTCAAACCTGGACCACATGCCAAATACATTGTGGGTTGTGCAAGTGCGAAACCTGTGGATTCAGTTGCAAAACAAGTTAGTCAATTGTCAATCAACCAATCTACTTCGGGATAAGCTATAGCTTCATCTCAACCCGCCCAAAGGACCAGTGTACTTTCTGTGCAATCGTCAGACCAGAAGGGTAACCAGCATCCCAGATGTAATAGAAAAAAGGGTAAAAATAATCGTAAGGGTGGGAATAAGAATGAGAATGCTAATAGTAATGACAAGAACGGTCGGAATGCTGGGGGGGACAAGCAAACTAAACGTAAGGTTAAGTTCCCTTTCAAGTTATGTAAGGAATATCACCTCACTTACTTGTGCCCTCGTATTGAGGAAGCCTCGAGATTCTTGGCATAGGGCCCAGCTGTGCTAACTAACCCTTTACTGCACAATCAAAATATGAACTCGAGGTCCCATGACTAGTCTGGTGGTGATCAAGATTCACCGGAGGGTAGTGGTCGTGGTTGTGTTAACATGGTACGTGCCGCGAAGGTTGTGACCCATGCGAAAGATTATGATTCATCACAACCCAGCCCAGGAAAAGAGCCTAATCCACCAGGGTCTCCTTTGCATATTGAGAAACCTATGGATAAACCTGAAGCTACACCTCGCATTCCTAAGCGAGTCCTTAAGAATTTGGGGCATAATCCAAATGCCTGAGCCACCCAGAACTATTCAGTTGTTCAGGATTTGGGCCACACTCCTTGTGCGATGTCTGCATTGGAAGTGCTTCAGAGTTGTCCTTCACAAAGGAAGGCATTGCTTTCTTCCCTTGGTGTGAATGATGATGATTCTTTCTCCCTGATCAAATTCAAAACCGCAGGACTTTAGCCTCGCTTTCCTTACTATGTGTCTCTTTTTATTCACGTAGAATGTCTTAATATGATCGTCAAGCACACTTTGATTGACAAAGGCACTGCTACTTCTGTGATGTCTTTATCCTATTGGAAGGGTCTGGGTTCCCTTGAGCTGTCTAAATCAGCGACCATGTTAACTGGGTTTGATGGGAGATCTTTTAGGCTGCACGACATCCTTCCTTCCCTTAAAGTCCGTTTGGGAGGGAAGACCATTGCGATAGAGGTCGAGGTGGTTGATGCTCCCCTTGACTACAATCTCTTGCTGGGTAGGAACTGGATGTACAGTATGCAAGCCGTTCTTCCTTGTTTCACATTGTATGCTTTCCACATAATGGGAAGATCGTAACGATTGATCAAATGACATTCAAGAATTCATCTGTCACCACATCTTCAGGAGCTTTGATCCCAATCATTGAACACTCTCAGCTGACAATTGGGAGTGTGGGTGTAGGCATGTATCCATCCCTCATGGGAAGCTTTAGTTGTCCTGCATCAATCCTTATGATAGGATCTAGTTTCGACGAGGCTTCGACATCTATGAGATCAGTGTCTTTTCACACGAGTCATATGGAATATCCTTGGATTCTTCCTACATTGAGTACTTCGAGTGTGCCCATCGTGATGGACGTGTCATTGCCTGCAACTATGATAGCTTATCAATCTAATCTCGAGTGTGTTGCAGAGCCTAGTCCTTCCTCTTCACAGATGGAAGAGGAGGACCCTTATGTGCTGCCGACATGGGCAGTACAGTCTTCTTATGCACACGACTGCCTTGATATGGTTTTCCCTTCAGATGAAGTGATTATTGAGGCTATGTCAGGAGTTGAGCCACCATGGGAGGAACTCCATCATAGATCGTACTTTCTTCCCGAGCTTGACCACTTGGAGTGTGAGGATTTTAGGGTGGTTCTTAGTCAGAGAGTTGGTAGTCCTATGGTTCCATTAAGATCTCCTGGTCCGATGGCTGATGGAAACATGGCAAACATATCTTCAACGATTCCTATCAACATCTCTTGCAATCTTGGTACAATAGAGAATGTCTATATTGCGGCGGAATGTTCCCATGATGAGATTCTAGAATACACCGATCTATTTAAGAAATTTCATGATATTTTTTCTTGGTATTACAATGAGATGCCAGGTATTGACCCTCATATTGTCAAGCCTGTTCGACAACGGTTGTGTGCGGTGAATCTGAGGAAAGCACCCGCGATTAAGGCAGAGATAGAGAAGCTGTTGAAAGCCGGTTTCATCCATTCCATTCCCTTGATGGAGTGGGTTTCAAACCCCGTTCCGGTGGATAAGAAGCAGGGAGTAATCTGCATATGTATTGATTTCCACGATTTGAATCATTCCTATCCTAAGGACAATTTCCCCACACCATTTATTGATCAAATTTTGGATGAGTGTGCAGGTAGTGAGGTTTTTTCCTTCATCAACCGCTTTTCTGGATATAATCAGATACATATTAAACCTGAGGACCAACATAAGACTGCATTTATTTGTCCTTGGGGAACGTTTGCATATCAAAAAATTTCTTTCGGCCTTAAAAACGTTGGAGCTACGTTTCAGCGGGAAATGACCTTGATCTTCCACAACCTCAAGTCAATTATCAAAGTATTTTTGGATGACCTTGCTACCCATTCTCGTATGAGAATGCATCATCCCTATCACTTGAGGTTGGTATTCGAAATATTCCAGCACTATTCGGTTAGATTAAATCCTCATAAGTGCATCTTTTTTGTGAATTCAAGTCATTTGTTAGGATTCATCGTCTCTAAAGAGGGTATAAGATTCGACCCTTTGAAGGTTAAGGAAATACTTCAGTTGTCTTCCCTGAAGAATATTCACCATATTCAGTGTTTGTAAGGCATGGAAAACTTCTTACGAAGATTTGTTGTCAACTTTGCCAATTTGAATAGAGGCTTCATGCATCTAATAAAGAAGGACACCCCCTTTTATTGGGATGAGCGAGCCCAGGAGTCCTTTGATGCACTCAAGCGGGCCCTAGCATCGGCCCCAGTGATTAGTCCCCCATACTATAGCCATGATTTTCTATTATATGTGGCCGCATCATTAGAGATGATTGGTATGGTTTTGGTTCAAGAGGATGAGGAGCTCCAAGAGCATGTCATATATTATTTGAGTCAGAACCTTATTGACATAGAGATTTGTTATTCTCATGTCGAGAAGCTTGCTTTAGCTACCGTACATGCGGTTCAGCGGTTGTGACATTATATTCTCCTTCGCCAGACCTTGGTTATATCCCATGTCGATCCGTTTCAATTCATACTCACCCGAAGGATTATTAGGGGAAAATATAATAAATGGATTGTCATTCTGCAAGAATTCGATCTTGAGTTTCTTTCAGCAAAATTGAAGAAGTCTTTAATTTTTGCAGAGCTTATATCGTATTTCCCGAGCGAGGACGAGGAGTTGGTTTGTGAAGATATGTTTGTCAATGAACACACCTTCTTAATCTCAACTTTAGACCCATGGTATGAGGATATTATAATATATTTACAAACATTGAAGACCCCTACTCACCTCTCGCGAGATGAACGATGACGATTACGTCACGTCTCTAAGAACTACCTCATAGTGGATAACACTTTGTACAGCCATGGGGTAGATTCCATTTTATGACATTGTTTAACTCATGAAGAGGCTGAGGTTGTGTTGAATGATTTGCACGGAGGGGCATGTGGTGGTCATTTATCTGGGCTTTCTTCAGCTTAAAAGATTTTAAGAGCGGGTTATTTATGTCTGTCGATCTTTAAAGATTGTGTTGATGCGGTCAAGAGGTTCCACCCTTGCTAGGTGTTCGCACATAATATGTGCTCAAAACCTACCCCATTACATCCCATTATCACCGCCAGTCCCTTCACTAAGAGGTGGCTTGATTTTATGGATTGCAACCCAGTTTCAGCTGGGGGGAACCATAATATTATAGTGGCTGTTGATTACTTCACGAAATGGGATGAGGCTATGCCTATAGTAAAATATGATGGTGAGATAGACGCTCACTTTGTATTCAACCAAATTATTACTCGGTTCGGGATTCCGAAAGAGCTTGTCACTGACCATGGATCTCACTTTCAGAACCGAATGATGGAAGAGTTGGCATCAAAGTTAGGGTATAAGCAAGAGCATTCCTCTTCTTACTACCCTCAAGCGAATGGAAAGGTAGAGGCAGTGAATAAATCACTCAAATCCATTCTCCAATGAGCCATTGTACAAAGCAAGAATAATTGGCACATCATGTTATATCCTGCTTTGTGGGCATATCAAACTACTGTTAATACTGTCGCTGGTTTTTCTCCATATCAACTTGTACATGGAGTGGAGTTGATATTTCCAATTGAATGCGATATCCCTTCTTTGAAGCTAGCTATAGAACTCTTACTAGATACTTCACCATTGGAGGAACATTTGGTTCACCTTGACCAACTTGATGAGCAGTGCCGAGATGCCTTGGTGGCTCTAGAAGTCAATAAAAGTCGCGTAAAGGCCCAGTACGATAAGTCTATCCATCCAAGGAGGTTTAGTGAAGGAGACTTGATCCTTTTGTGGGATCAACCAAAAGAACCCTTGGGGGTAGGGAAATTTAATCCTATGTGGCGAGGTCCTTATGTGGTCAAGCGTGTGTTAGAGAAGGGTGCGTATGAGTTAGTGGACTACGAAGGAACAACCTTGGCGGAGCCTAGAAATGGGTTCTATCTCAAGAAATACTATGCATGATATTCGGCCAAGGATTCTTATTGTATATTATTGTATAGTTTTGCATAGTTAGGTCTTTTTCTTATCGTGATTGGGTTTGTGATTAGTTGCCATTTATTTTGGTAGATGTCAATGGAATCTTCCACCTACATAGGATTCACGGATGGTGCGAGCCGTCACACTCAACACTTAGCCTCTACTGCTTGGGTGATTTATACTTCTATCGGTCAGGTACTGTCTTCAGGAGGCATATGTCTACGACCATATTCCAACAATGTTGTTGACTATAGTGTCATTATTGAGCTTCGACGGGATGCCATTTCACATGGCGTTCTCTCTCTTGAGGTACGTCTTGATTCGGAGTTAGTAGTGTCACAGCTTAATGGTTTGTACCATGTTAGAAAGGGGCTTTTTCTCAGTTACACTGGATGACCTATTGTAAGAAGAACTATTTCCTTTTGCAATAAAGATTTTAGTTTTCCTGTTGGAGAAAGAGCTGTGGAATTTTCCAAATGGTGTG